>BLBF01000041.1:6645371-6696545 GCA_015471245.1 Laticauda colubrina
GGCTTCAGCCGGCGTTCCGTTACTGACTGGTTATAATAAAAGTATTTATTGTTGGAACCCGGTCTACCTCGTGTGTTTTCCGAACAAAACAATTCTGAAAAAATATATACTTTTAAAAAACAGTTTTTGAGATCTCCTGTGAGTTATCCAAAGATGAAGAGAACAATTATTTCTATCTTCAAAAAAGGGGAAGAAAGAAGATGTGTACACTGGGCAAGGCCTTTAAAAAAGTTTCTTCCAACATATAAATAAAAAGAAAAAGTCAAGGAAACAGTCGATCCAGGAAAGAGAGAAGACGGCAAGGAAGTAACAGGCAACACAGAGAAAGCAGAACTGCTTAACTCATTCTTTGCATCGGTCTTCATGCAAAAAGAAATTATAGCTCAACCCACCAAAAACATAACTGGAAAAGCCAGACCAGAAATAAAAGTTAAAATAAGAAATAAAAGTTAAAATAAGCACAAAAAATAAAATAGTAAGAGAACACCTGTCTGATCTTGATGAACACAAATCACCAGGGCCTGAAGGATTACACCCCAGAGTTTTAAAGGAGCTGACAGAGGTCATCTCAGAACCACTGCAAATCTTTCAAAAATTTCACTGCAGATCTTTCAAAAATCGTGGAGCATCAGGGACTACCAGAGGACTGGAAAAAAGCTGATGTGGTTCCTACCATCAAAAAAGGAAAAAAAACAGAGCCAGCAAACTATAGACGAATTAGCCTGACATCAATACCTGGAAAGATACTGGAAAAGATAATAAATTTGTCAAATTTGCAGCCCATGGGCTGGATGCCTCACATGCTGGCCATATCCACACCCAGTTTAGCAAAAGGGAAAAAAGTCATGATACGTCACATGACGCAGCCATGACGATGCGAGTTTGATACCCTTGCATAGCCTTTATACAAGACTTAGCAAAGTCTTTGATCAGGTGACTCATGACATTTTCCTTCATAAAATTATAAAATATGAGCTAGATAATACTTACAGATTCACAGTTGGCTGAATAATCACAATCAAGGAATACTCATTAATGGCTCCACTTCAGTTTGAAGGAGATCTATCCAATAGAATATTACTTCTTTTCCTCACATGAGTGGGAGAAGTAAAGAAACAATGTTTACCAAAGCCTTTGACTTGATCCAGGAGAACATAAGGCCTTCCCTTAGACTTTTATGCCAAAGCAGATTGAAAACCAGAAAGGGCTTCCTTAAACTGACTTTATTTCCAGCAGCTTGCATGAAAATGAAGCAGCTTTAAGGCTGTGATGCAGAAATGTCTTTAGGCAGAACAAGTGGAATTTTAAATTGTCTATAAGGACAATTCTATTCTTCAGAAGTTCTTTGGTCCCTTTCTGTTTAACAGTGCTTTCTTCAGAATTTAAAAAAATGTAAGGAACTCTTCTAGGATTTCAGCTTTCAAAGTGAAGTGAGCAACTAATTTCTTTCCTCCTTGGAGAAGTCAGATTCCTAGTAGACTTCCAAAATAGTATCAATATAAATTGAAACCGCAACTATGTTTTCAGAGTATTGTTAATCATTACCAAATAAAACAAAATTTGCTTTCCACTTAATGTTAATATAAACCATAACCAATAGAAGGCTAAGCGTAACATACGATTGCCTACCAAGTCACTTCATTTTAACATGGATGACAAAGCGAGGGGGGGGAGAAAGAGAGAGAGAGGGTGGGAGGGAGGGAAAGAGAGAGGGAGGGAGGGAGAAGGGGGGTAGAGAAAAATTGAAAGTTAAATATGACGAAGTAAAACAATTTCATAGATAGAACAGGAGCATAAATGCATTTGGTTTTAACTTGTATGGGGAGAAAGATGTTAGAAATATACATTTATTCCCTTGGCAAGTTCTTATAGCTATTCCAGCATTGAGCAATTTAAAACCTATGCATTTTTAACATGCTCATTTTTTACATTTGATGAAAATAACCCTATGGCTCAGGTTAAATTATAAATGGGGCAAAATGATGCTCTGCCAGAATACTAATAGCACATCTCTGAAGGATCAGCAACTTTTAACTATTTAAAAAAGAAGAATCTCTATTATGAGTTGAAGTGGTAGACACTGAAGTTGTCAGGAAGAAGAAATTTCTTGGTAATATTAATAATTAGCATCAATCTATATGATTCTATCAGACTTATTTGTATTTAATTGTTAGTCCAGTCAATTAATGATCTACATGTTTCTCTATATGAGTTCTTTTAGATTTGCAATGTTTCTTAAAATGTATATTCTTATAAAAAAAACATTTCCAAAATTTTATTAGGCTCCTCCAAGAGAAGCAGAAAGTTTCCTAAAATGTCCCAGGCATTCAAGATGAAATGGCAAGGACTAAATCATTTTCATAATTCAGGAACATTGTTTATACAATCAATACCAGGCAATGAACCATTTAGATTAATTCCCAAACTGATATTTTGATTGGGTCTAGACCTATTACCTTTCTTTCCTCATATCTCTCTGTATAAGACTTTTGTTCCTTATATACACTTGCAAGTAGGAGTGGCTTGTTTATATTAACTGTGTTCCCATTCTAGGAATTACTGCCTAATAATAAAAACCTGATAGATATGTTTGTTTGGTTTTTTTTTGTACTGCTGGGCAACGTTTCACAAAGAAACAAACTTCACACAACTTCCACCATTATAGAATTTTTGGTATAATCCCACCACAGATATTTCTTCCTTTCTTGCCAGACCAAAAATGGGGGCAGAGGGTTGTGGTGAGGGAAAGGAACCATTAGTTAGAGTGACAATAGCTGCTAATACCCAGTTTTTGAGCTACTTTTACACATAAGCATTTCTTAGGAAATTTGCTCATTGAATTACCAAGTCCATCTGGCACAACGTAGGCCTGGGTCTAGGTTCTGTTTTCAGAAAGCAATTGTTGCATAATTTTACAATTCTGATCCCTGGAAGATGGTTACTATTGATTGTCTAGATAATTTTTTTTACAAGAATAATTAAAGCCTGGCCCTATAAAATAGAAGTGAGGACTGCTGACCTTCCAAAATGGTATCAAAACATGGTTCTGCTAGTTGGCTTGGATTCCCAAAGGAGATACTTGCTACTGTTGTTAGTTCTAGATTTTATGTTTTAAAATTTAATTGTTTCTATATTTATCTTTTATTATCTGTAATCAATGCAGAATCACCTTATCTGTGAGAGGAGCATAACCCTAACCCTTAAATAAAAATAAATAAATAAATGAATAAAATAAAATTCCATGGGATTAAAGTTATAATCAGGAAAGACACTGAGCCTCCTCCCCGCAGTGGGAGAATTCACTAGGGAAATCACTAGTGATAGATCCATTCAGCAGATAGAAATTTCATTTAATTTCTATCTTGTAATGGAGGATATTGGTTGAACTGAGCAAAAAGTTCCTCATTATTTGCTCTAGAACTTGAGTTTAAGTCACCCAAATTGATCACACAAGCAGAGGAATTAACATAAAGGTTATATATGCTTTAAACTGGTTCATAAACTGCTGAATTGAGACCTGTTTTGTGAAGGTGGAAGATAGACATTGACTAACAATCATTATTAACTAACATCATAATTATTAAATGTTCACAACATGAACATTGTCCAGTGCTCCATTGGGTTTCACTATATAATGTTTTAATATAGCTTAGTTGAGATCTGTGTACTTTAACCATCACACAATCTATTTTGTCCTGCTCCAGGAATTGCTGCAAGTGAGAAAGATTTATAGCCACTTACAGCAAGCTGTTAACTAGCCAGGTTTCTTGAAGTAAGATCATGCCAAATTCAGCAACATAATTCATGAAAGCAAAGTCTTTGGATTTAACACTTCAAACTGCAATATTCCATGAAAGAAGTGCTAGGATTTTAGAGGCATCTAAATGTTAATCTGAGTTCCTAGAGTGGCCATTTTAAGAGGCAGATCTTCAAGAATGGTAGGAATATAAACTAGTATATACTGTTTGGTGTTGAGATCAAACATCCAAGAAATGGATGTATTTTGGATGTTAGAGAAAACAAAATATCAGAAGAGACCATTCCAGGGATAGCATGAGGCTGAAAGCCACACTTTGTCAGTTTGATGTTCGCATATCTAGCCTCCACAATTATTAATATATATTTTCAAGTGGTTAGAACTGGAGTTACACTATAGGAGGATATTGGTGTGAAAAGCATTCCTTCATGACAAAAATCATGAAAAAATATTGTTTAAATTATTCATCTTTGATCATCAATTATCTCAAGAGTCTTTAAAGATTTTTTTAAAATTCTGGTAGAAGGATTCAGCATCACTACATACATATTATGGAGAATAATTAATTCCATCCACTGCAGATTGCATGAGCTTATTAATTTATAACTGCCCACTCATAGTTACCCTATTAGGAGTGATTTGATGATTAGTATTCGCAACTGCTAGATGCCTTCAAAGTTAGAATTAAGTGTATGTGCGTGCACATGCATGCACACACACACACACACACACATACAACACAAACACACACACACACACACACACAAACTGTGAATAAAGAAATTGAATGGATTTTTCAGGAGGGGAGAAAACCTCCCAAGAGAGGATTCTCAAATAAGGAGTCTTTCTTAGGTGAGGATAGAGTGCTGCTGCTATCAAAAACTATTTTCATTGTGTCTTTGTTTGGGATTTAATGGATGTGTGGCAGAGGTAGCATTCAGCAGGTTCTGATCAGTTCTGGAGAACCGGTAGTGGAAATTTTGACTAGTTCGGAGAACTGATTGTAACCTTCCCCCAGCAGTGGGGAGGGAATGGAGAATTTACAGTATCCTTCCCCTGCCATGCCCTCCAAGCTACACCCTCAGAACTGGTAGTAAATTTATTTGAATCTCATCACTGATGGAAAGCCAGAGATTCTATAGGCAGTGATTTTGGCTACCTCAAAACAAGAATATGATACTCCATGCTAACAATCTGAAATTGTGTTATTTTTGAGAGATTTTCTAAGACAAGTTACCTTTCATCAGTTTAAATGAGAGTTGCTAGAAATAAGGTTGTTAGCAGCCATTCCGCTGTGCAAAACTATTTCTACTGTCTTACTTCTTCACTGAAGTATTTTGCATTCAGGTACCAGCTAGATTTTTTTGTAAGCTGCTTATCATTATTGTGCACTGCAACCTACACATCTGACTTACAAGTCATCAGCCCTTATAGAAGGCTTGCCTTCCCCTGTGAAATCTCTCTTTTCCCCAGATCAAATCCATTCAGAATATGTGTATGCCTTCATTTCAGCTAGGGATGGTGGATTTTGGGATCCAAAACATCTGAGAAAAGGCTGCTTTGACAAGGAGAGATGAAATTTAAGCCATATTTAACAGAGGAACTGTGATGAGACAAGTCTGATATTTTGTGTAGGAGAGAGCAGTCTGTATTCTGTAGTTCAGCAATATAGCTTGCCGGCATGATCTAGTTTATTTTGCACTAAGGTTAAATATACTCTTCATTAAAAAGAAAGTAATTACACAGTCATAATACACCACTGACTCTCTCTCTTGCTTTCTCTGATAAATGTACTATTTCAGAGAAGAGTTCCCTCAGAAATATTTAGCTTGTGGATCTATTTTTTTTAACCATTTAAAAATTGTGTTAATTGTTAATGAGAATTTGCATTTAATACTGACACCACTAACATTTGTCCATATTCCAAGTCTGAATTCCCTAAAATAAGACATGCATAAAATATAGACATAGATGATCTGAAGCATCAGTATCAACAAGTATAAACACAGATAAAGCTTTTTACAGAAAATCAACAAGCCCCACAGGGGAAACAGTAATTATAAATATATTTTCATATATGGATGAACTATTAACAAAGTTATGGTATCCAATAGTTCCGGTCATCTCATTAAAAGTGTAAGAGACATATTCAGTACATACTATTTAATCACATTGCATTAATAGGATAAATACTGGTATTGCTATGACCAGGCTTAGTAATTAATTTTTTTTTGAAATTGATAACTTAATACTGATACTTTTTTTAGAACACATAGAATGGAGACTTTGTTCTTGATAGTGAGACCGATTAATGAATTATGAGTTTGTCACCTGGTGTTTGCATAGGGTTTTCTTCAGGGCAGGCCTCATGATTTGGTTTACAAACAGTTTCAGAGTATAGCACCCAATAATTTGGAGTGGATTTAGAGTTGGATTGAAATATCAGAGTTAAGTAGTAGAAAAATAAACAAGACAAATGATGAGGGGAAGTGCTTCTTCTCATTTCAAGAAATTTCAAAACATCTGGTTATCTCTAGTCTGTCATTTTATTAAATTTCTGATTTCTTGTACAGAAATGAAACTGAAGGTCATGATGATTGTACCACTCTCTTGCTTAAGCCCATGTCACACTGCACCAACGGATGCAAAGAGGATGTAAAACGGACAAAAAAGCTTGCCATCCGTTGGTTAACGCGATGTACTCACTGCCTCCATTTTGCTTCCTCTCTATCCGTCCAGCATCCGTTTATTGACGTTTCATCCGCTCAGAAAGTTTTGAGCTGCCCAAAACTTTTGAGCGGAAAATGTATCCAATGCATCCGTTCTGCATCCTCTAGGCATACGGGGGACATCCGTTCTGCATCCATTACGCATCTGCTATATCCGCTAGGCATCCGCTGTGCATCTGCACAACTAAAATCCGTTCCAGCGGTAAACGGACGCAGGGAGGAAGCAGAATGGACACGCAGCGTTAGTAGTACGGATGGAGAAAGGATGAAAGCGGATGCAGCTCATCCGCTCTGCATCCGCTCTGCATCCGCTCTGCATCCTCTACGCATCCGCTCTGCATCCTCTACGCATCCTCTACGCATCCGCTCTGCATCCGCTCTGCATCCTCTACGCATCCGCTCTGCATCTTCTACGCATCCTCTATACATCCGCTCTGCATCCTCTATGCATCCGCTGTGCGTCCTCCCCACGTCCGTTCCTTTCCGTGTTATCTGCTCCGCTTATGCAAATTTTTGCCCCTTTTGAGAGCGGATAACAACGGATGGAACATTTTGCTTGTCCGTTGTGTCCTTTTTGCATCCGTTGGGCAGTGTGACATGGCCTTACCTTCATTCGCCAGGTAAAATTGAGTGGTTTAACTGGACCAATCTGAAGAGAAAATAGATCATATAAGATGATCCTGTGGAGAAATATACCACGGAAGGTAAACTTTGATCTGACTGTTGTTTCTGTAAAATGAAAAGCTGACATTTGAAGATGTTGTATATGTTTCCCATCCTCAAAAAGCCTCTTCCACAAATGACATTCTGTACTCTTGAACATCAGAGATGCTTATGACTTTGATTAGAACATCTCCAGCTGGTCATATATAATACCATACCACTTACCCACTGCAATTGTCTTGTCTAACAAAGTTACTGGTTTAATCTAGAAACAGAAAATAATTTTCTGTTGTCTCCATTTTCAATGAACCAAACAAAACACATTAATTAAAACTCATATGATGAGGTGTACATATTAACAAAACTTGTGCATCATTAAAAATTATAGATTGATATGGAAATTGAATAAAACAGACATATAGCTGAAGTAGCATGTACTTGATTGACCTTCAGATTTGAAGACGACACACTGTTGAACAAATAGTCTGTGGACACAGATGAGGTAAAGTTGCACTCCCAGTCAATGAGGGAAACTAAAAACCCATTGTTCGAGTAACCATGGGTGTTTTTCTGTGAAGTCACTCATGGTCTTTTATCAGTTTTTGGCAGCTCCTGTATTCCAAACTGGTGAAAACATCATAGCACAGGACTCATTATCAGGTTCTGTCAGCAACCTTAGCTTCTAGTTCCTTTGGTTGGATGTTACAATCATGGCATCTTTATAGTGCTTGAAGGTTGACCTCAAAGTCTATTCCCAAACTCCAGTACATTGCAAGCAATTGTCAAGACAATCAAGTGCCATTTCATTCATTCATTCATTCATTCATTCATTCATTCATTCATTCATTCATTCATTATTTGTTTGTTTGTTTGTTTGTTTGTTTTCTGCCCATCTCACTGTTAAGCGACTCTGGGCATCTTATGCTACACTGGAAAAAGACAAGTATATGAATTTCTAGATTTATGTCATTACATTCATTAATTTTTTTAATGAGCTCTTTGTTCTGAATGCATAGCACATTTCAGCCATTTGTCAACATTACCTTGATGAAACTTGAGTTTGTTATTCAGCTGCAGCAAAAATCTTTAATTTTTCCCTCTGCCTTTCTCTTCTCTTCTTAATTTGTTTCTTAGCATAAATGGCATGTGTTCACAAAAAAACAAAACAAAAAAAACAAGATCAAAATGATGCATGAAATGCCATAATGGTCTTAGAGGGGACAGTGTATGTGCCATGGAACAGAAATATAAAGAAACCAGTTACCACTAAACTCTTATTTTCTTGCTCAATGAAAACCTGCTCTATCCCTACAAAATATATGGAAGGGAATCTTTCAAGTAGGATACCTGTGTTAGATCAACTTGGGTTTTCATAATATTTATGGTATTTCATCTTATATGCTAAGATAAGAAGTGAACATCAATAGTTCATACAACATATTATTCATGGATTATCAAATTTTATCACTAAGCTCCAGAGAACAGGATGGCAGAAGAGGATGCCTTTGTTCTGACCCAAGCTTCATCAAACGTAATTAAACATAAACTTGTTTTAAAAGCAAGACCTATTTTTAATGCAACGCTGGGAATTATTTTCATTCACAGCCAAAACTAACTTAAACAGATAAGCACATGCCTATCAGTGCTGTGGAATGCTGCCAAAAACAGAAGTATTCAAACTTATTATAACAGTACCAAAAAAAAAAAAAAAAACCGGTCAGAATATGCAGAAGGATTCAGAATATATTGAACTGCTTTTCTTCATGCAAAGCTTTCGTCATTGAGTTCTGACTTTTATCCCTTATCACCTCCCAGCCTTACTCCTGAGTCGCCTCCTCTGCTTCAGCTGCTCTTGCCTTCTAGCAGCTCTGCACACTTGTGCACTGGGAACAGACCCCCCTGGGTTCTCTGCTATGCTGCTGCCAGATTCCAAAGGCTCCAGAATACAGAATACATGTAACTCCAAATTATTCAAAAAGCAACTTTATCATGGATCCCTTTAATATTTCTACAAAGTCTCACATCATTGCTCAGTTACCAGCGATATAGGCTGCTACCTGAGTGAGGAAATAAAATCTGAGTGATGAGATCAAATTGTGTCTTCAATCCTACAGGTCTGAGTCTCACTGGAAAAGCATACACTTTTTGTAATCTAAAGACCTGTAAAATAGAACAGATTCCAAATCCTCATGGTTATAAATGAAATGAAATGCTTAATACTATCCCAAAGGGCCAGTCCAGTGGTTCCCAGTCTTTTTTCTTGATTCAGACCATTGCATCGCCATCAAAAGCATCTGTGGATTCTCACATAAGCACACCTTTTAAAACTTTTTAACTTGGACTGTGACAGAAGATATTAAAAATGTGGGTATACTGTATTGACTCATTCATAAATGTTTTGTTCTTCTTAAGTACCTTTATCTGTATTATCTTCCATAACCCTCAGGGAACAACTGCAGTAGACTTATGGGAAAGTAGGGGTTTACAGTTCATAGGTAGGGAACCATTCATTTTTAACCCACTCTGATCTCAATTAGCGATGTTGCTGATCTAATATTCTGGGCTTGGAGTCAGGGGATTTTGTACTAGGTTGCAAAGGTGGACTGAAAGCCCTTTGATTATAAGAAATAGATTTTTGCAGAAAACAAGAGGAGGTCAAGAAGTATTCTTTGTGAACAAGCCTCCAAATGTATTGCACTGGTTTAGAGACTGAGCCCTCCAACCACAAGGGACTTTTGTATTGATAATTCAATGCCACATTACTACAACAAAACAGAGAGAGGGAGGGAGGGAGAAGGAGAGAGGAAAGATGGAAACACAAAGCTAAGTTCCTTAATGGAGTTGTGATGAAACCTGCAATGTTATCAGGCAAAATCTCCGTAGAAATCTTTCAGATTCAAAGTTGTTTTTTTAAACTGATTGACACTTTCTTGAATTAGATTAGGAGCTTGCCAAGTATATATGAGGTCACTGCAGACTCATTGTTGTGCACTGTTCAAGTTTAATATCAAAGGACCATATGTCCCATGTCAAATGAAGCAAGTTGAGTCTTTCACATTTTTAAAAAAATAAAATTCAAAAGCCCAAATGTTAACCCTTCATTTCTAGCTGATACGACATAAACATATGATATGACTTCTTACTACTTTTGCTTATAATGTCACTATAATACAAGGATATGGTGTTGGATCCAGGAGATGGGAAAGATTTTATTTTTTTAGTATAATAAAACAAATTTCTTGACTGGATATAAAATAAATTTATAAGGGGGGGAATTTAAGCAAAAATAAATAAATTAATACAAACCTGACCTTTTGCTTTGCTTGATTTCATTCTTAAATTAATGCTCGCAGCGTTAACAGAATTGTTTTATTAACTGAGGTATCAAAATATCAAATTAGGATTTCAACATTTTCTAAAATATATTCCTTAAAATAAATCTTTCATTCGTTCATGCAAAGGAAGATGGAATAATTTGTTATTTCTTATGGTGGTAGGATATCTGCAATAGTACTTATTGCCATCAATGTAAGCAAAGTAGTACAATGTAAAATGCAGATTAAAGGGGATGTCATGACTTCGGGAAATATTTGTTGTAAGGTTGCAGCATCTCAGAAAAAATATCCTAAACATTGCCTGTACCCAAGTCTTCATGTTTGCTCCAGAAATGAAGAAATCTCCATCATTTTTGCACAATCATAAAATTATTTCATTGCATTTCTGCATTAAGATACATAATAATCAGTGCATTTATCCACCCACCCCACAAATATATATTTCCAAATGTATTTGGATGATATATTTTTTTGAATTATGGCTGGGTATTTTGCAAAGTAAAGAAGCCAGTTGTTCTCTAAATGATAACTTGCACCTTAATAATATAAGAGAGGATCAAAGCAGTTCGTATCAGTTGGTATTTTCCTAGTTTCAATATAATTCAATTTCCTTTTTTTTTAAATTTGAACAATTAATTGAATTAAAAACCAAAATGGTTTTTAAAATCAGGGATAGAAATCTCAAAATGAAAAATATACCATTATATTCATGAAAACATGTATTCCATCAAAATTTATTAGAATTTATTACAATTTAGATGCAGTGTCAGATTATATAAACTATTATATCTTTAATCCTCCCCGGAACTATGTAAAAATTAGGCCAATTCTCTGGACTGCATCTCCTTCCAAGTTTTTATTATTTAATTACTTTTAAGTATTTTTGTACATAATTTTCAAAATTTCATATTTTACTTCATCTTTTCCAATTTACATCATATCATAGGCATCTATGAATAACCTTTCATAAATCAAAATATAACTCAAGGAATGAGTTTAGTTTGAATTGGCCCGATTTGTTCTTAACAAATCCTTGGTAACTGGTAGCACTTGCTATATTTCTTATAGATGGCACATAAATCTATTCTTTGCAGTTTGTTCTCCTCGTTTCTTCTTGCTTCGGCTATAATCAGAAATACTTTTTCCCCTGAAGGTTCTGTGAATATTTCCCATTAGCTGCATTTTTCCAGACATACTCTTTGTATTTACGACTTCATAATTCTCAAATCTGTCACAATCAGTGCTGAAGGATCATGGCAGGGTGTAATGAAATAATTTCAAGAGAAATGTTGCAACCCAGCAGCAATCTGCTTTTCTCTCCCACCAGATGCAGAATGAATAATATTTTGGGACATGTACTTATAAATCAGTGCACCCTTTAATTAAGCAGCACATTTGACTACAGAAGAATTAATTAGCAATTTGTGGCAGCAGCCATGGGCTATTATCAAAATGCCTGTAATGCAATCAAATGCAATTGCCGGGGAGCCTTTAGAACTATCAGCAAGTTGCTTTCATTTAGATTTTGGAGTTTCTTCTAACAGACTTAGGCAACAAGCTGAATTTAGAATATTTTGTTTGTTTTTCTTCAATTGTTTGAATCTATATATATAAAAGCAAAATACCACTCATGCATCATCACAAAATCTCCGTAAAATTTCTGTTATCGGTTCTCCAGAACTGGTCAGAACCTGCTGAATACCACTTCTGGATGCTCAGGATTTCTTCTCCCGCTCCCCACCTGAAAAGAAATCTGTTCCAAATGCAAAAGAAAAGCAGAGGAGTTTCAGTTTTAGTTTCACAGCACTAAGCAGTTTAATATAGAACAGTTGAGCTAAGCCACGCCCTGGCTCCTTATTGTCTCCTTGCTCACACAGCAAATACTGTTTCACTTTCCAAACAGCCCTCACACACTGACAGGATGCTAGCCAGATAAATACTGATGGATATTGGTAGGCAGAGGCAGAATTCTCCCCCCCCCCCCACTTTATTTTCCTCCCAAAAACTAAGCCCGAACACACAGTTTCATAACAAAGCATAGGTATCGAGCTAGACAACTATGTATATCATACCTGGCATTTGGGCTTAGGTCTGATGGCTTATATGCTGGTGAGTCAAAGGCAACATTCCAAGTAACTAATCCTAGCCTATGCATGAAGTATATGGTTTCAACTACTACCTTCTATCCTTTGAAGCTACTAGCACTGCAGTAGATCCTATTTTGCATACCTCCCAGTTCTTGTGAACTGGTTGGTATTAATGAAATTTGGTAAGCTAATGGTTAAACGGACCTGCCTTTGAGGAGTTATAGTGGATGGCTTTTTGGTTTCATGCATAAAATAGTGATTCAAGATATTCTCCAGATGAAGGTGAAAGCAATGCAGACATTTCACTGAAAACATAACCCATAGAAGCTTTCTGCCTTTATCTCAGCTTAGATAACTGAAACAAAAAAATCTTTCCTAGGACTGTTTCAGTATTACAGCTGATTTATACTGGTGCTCTTACTCGTCAGATCTGAAAACAAGAATGAAGGTGGATCAGATGGATTAACAGAATGGCAAAATATTTTCAAAAATTTGAAAGAAGCCTTGATCTATAGCCTTAAAAGACTTAACTCTGAGTATTACAAAGTTATGTTTCTGATGTAGGGCTAGAAATAGGGGTACTGCAAATGTAGGAGAGTGAAGACCCTCCTGTGGTCTATCTTCCCAAAAGGAATTTATCACACCAGTTTTGCAGCCCTTATATTTGGTTACAGTAAGATTCCAAGTGCAAGCTAATCTACTAGTTTTATAAAGCACTAACTGGATTGGCACCCAGTTACTTGAAGGATCACCTTATCCTACCTAAATCGCAGAGTCCTGTATGATAATTTGAGAAACACTACTGTTTAACAAATTAGGTCAATCCAAACTAAACCTGTTCCTTGAGATATAGTTTAAGTTATGAAAAGCTAGGAAAAGTATAATCAACCAATCTAGACAAAAAAATGAAAAAGAGTTGCAATTATCTGGCTACGCTAGCTTTTGGAATTCAGTGCGTTTTAAAAAAACCATGAACCATTCAAAAGTGCAATCCCTATTTTGTAATGGAAATTGTTGAAATCTTGCAGTCACCTTTATTGGTATGAAGAAACCTGTCTCACACTGAATGAAAGAGAAATGATGGAGTACTACATATATCGTTTATTGCTTTTCTTGTTATTCTACCATAGGATAAACATGTGCAGCTCTCAGTTTGAAGGTACAATAAATCTATGCCTTTAGAAAAGCTAGGAAAAGTACAATCAACCAATCTAGATATTATGTATTTCTTTTTAGTTTCCAGTATATTCAATCCACAGAGTAGCAGAAGTAGGCAAAAGAATAAGGTGGAGGGAAGCCCATGTTGAAATATTATAGAGTGATTGCCTATTTATCAGGTTTTGGTTTTGCATTCAGTGCAAACAAAAATCTCTGCATTTTCATTTTGAGTGGATTATAGCAAATGCATTATCAGTAGTGCATCACATGATGGTCTTGCAATGCTGCAGTTAAAACATTTGGCTTCCAGTGACTTTTCATCACAGATGGGTTCTATTCATATCACACAACAGACTTCTTATAAAAGCTTTGCTTTGGAAAAGTGGGATTAAAAGCAACAGTAAGAGACAAGTTACAAAATGGAAAACTGTACTTAAAAAAAGATTCAACAGGAAAGCATGCTAACTATTAGCTAGATATAATGGAATATGTAATCTAAATGGGACATAGATAGGTGATTTTATTCAGAAAAAATAGATTATTAATAAAAAGTATATCATGTCCTGTCATTTTTGGCATCCTATTTATGGAACTGTTGTCATTTGTTTAAAAGAATAACCTATTGCTAGTCCCGAACAATATTTGTGTTGGAGGGTGTATGGTCACCGAAGCAATGTCCCCTGTCAAAAAACATCTGTTTGCTCTGACTACAAAATTTTAGAATTTGATTACTTGTTTCTATAGAAAGTGGTACAAAGAAATCCTAAAGAAGTCAGAACATCGGCTGATGAAAATGGACTATTTTGATAAGGTCTTATTTTGCTCTTGGGATGAAGGAATGTGACCAAGCCATTGAATTCTGATGCTATACTGTAAGTAGCATTATGTGCCAGTGGATTGCATGGAACTTCTAGTAGATGCAATATGGGCAACAGTGTGTTGATATGCAAGTTTGTCTCTCGATCCTAGCTTGCTCAAATGCAATTAATCTGATGTATCTGCTAAGCATCAGAAATATTTAGTTAGCAAATAGGAGACTGAAACATTGGTAATAAATAAAAGTACAATGAGATTCTGAATGCGGGACACTTTTTGATAGTGTCAAGAATGAACTTTTGGAAAACTGTACATAGAAAGAAGTGAAAGAAACTAGAGTGAAAATAGAATAATTTTATTTGTGCAGATTTAACCCCTGCTGTTTATTGAATGTTAATAATTTTTATTATTGTTTTATTGTAGTGTTTTTTTTAATTACTGGTGTTATAGTATGCTGCCTGAGGACCAGTGCATCATTTTGTCAGCATTTTAGCAGGAAAAAAAAAACGTTAAAACACACAGCCAAAAATAACAGAAGAAATGGGACAAGCTCTTTCTCTTTCCCTCCATCCAAAGATCAATTCATGATACAAACAGAGGCACCAGATAGCAGTTGCTTAGGAGATACTTAGCTTTGGAAATAGCCCTGCTTCTCAGTGTAAGTATTCTATTTATGCCAATAGAAAAGAAATGTTTGCTCAAGGCCATTTACTTTTTAATTTGCACTGGGATGTGACAGCCATTACAACTGCAAGACAGACAGATGCTTATGTATGAGCTGAGTCTTCTTTTCTGCTTTGCTTTATTTTATTCTACCCAGCATAGATCAACCTGAGAAAAATATGGAGATAGGATGGGAATTTCATTTAAGGCAATTTCAGCAAAATGCAGGTAGATATTTAATTTACTTTTCCTATCAACATCTTTAACTGATTGCTGGAAAAAAATCCAAAGTCCCTTGAGGAAATAAGTTTTAAAATAAGCTACACTTGCATCATTTTGAAGTAAAGCCCATGTCACACTGAACCAACGGATGCAAAGAGGATGTAAAACGGACAAAAAACCTTGCCATCCGTTCGAAAACGTGATGTACTCACTGCCTCCATTTGGCTTCCTCTCTATCCGTCCAGCATCCGTTTATGGACGTTTCATCCGCTCCAAAAGTTTTGGGCTGCCAAATGTATCCAGTTCGTCCATTCTGCATCCGCTACACATCCGTTACGCATCCGTTACGCATCTGTTACGCATCCGCTATATCCGCTAGGCATCCATTCCGCATCCACGTAACTCCATCCGCCCAGACGCAGGGAAGAAGCGGAACGGACGCAGAACGGATACAGAACGGATGCAGAATGAATGCAGCACGGAAACAAAGCATTTTAAATGGAAAAAACGTTCGCAGAGGAGACCTATCTCGGATATTAAGGATGTCTAGAGGATGCCTAGAGGATGCTTAGCAGAAAACCTATACTGCCTATAAAAAGGGGGAGCAACTCGCCTGCATCTAACTTTCAGAACAGCAGCCCAGCGGTGCAGACCTCTGCAGCCTTCATCTGGCTCTTCCTCTTCCACAGCATCCAGTCATGTCCACCATGGATTGTAACAAAGTCCTTTCAGCAGCCAACATCATTCTGCAACAGTGCGAAGCCATCTGCAGGCTCTGTGAACTCTACTGTGACAAGAAAAGGAGCCACCCCAAAAGAGTCTGGATCCGAAGATGGTTCGCCAGAAGAGCAGAGGACGGATTGTACAACAAGCTGATGGTGGAGCTCAGGAACGAAGACACTAGGGCGTTCCAGAACTTCATGAGGATGCCTCCAGCCATGTTTGACGAAGTTGTGCAGTGGCTGACACCCAGGTTGACCAAGGCAAACACCAGCTTCCAGCCCAGCCTGGAACCTGGGCTCAAGGTGGCACTCAGTCTGTGCCACCTGGCCTCAGGGACCTCCTACAGGAGCATGCAGTACGGCTGGAGGGTGCCATCCAACACCATCAGCATTGTGGTCAGAGAAGTGGTGCAGGCCATCATCGAAGAATACAAGGAGGAGCTCCTCCAGTACCCCTCAACTGAAGAAGGATGGAAAAAAGTTGCAAAGCAGTGGTATCAGAAGTGGAAATTACCCCACACCGTTGGAGCCATCGATGGCAAGCACGTGGCCTGCAAATCTCCAGCCAAGTCGGGGTCCACTTATTTCAACTCCAAGGGCTTCTTCAGCATCATCCTCTTCGCCATGGTCGATGCTGACTACAAGTTCATGTACATCGATGCTTCAGGCAACGGCTCCTCTTCAGATGCCCAGGTATACAACGCCAGACACCTCAAGGAGGAGCTGGAAGGCAACCTCATCGTGGGCTTCCCAGATCCAGAACCCCTGCCCAACGACACACAAGATGTGCCCTACTTCATCATGGGGGATGATGCCTTCTCCCTCACAACCTACCTCATGAAGCCCTACACTTCCAGACTCCTCACCCGTGAAGAGAGGATCTTCAACTACAGGCTGTCCAGGGCAAGTCGGGTGGTGGAGAATGCCTTTGGCATCCTGGCCAATAGGTTCCAGGTACTTCTCAACACCATGCAGCATCACCCAGAGACCATGAGGAGGGTCATGGAAACTTGCTGCATCCGGCACAATCTCATGTGCATCCGCTACCCAGTCTTGCAGAACAGGCTCGTGGACCTCCAGCAAGGCAATGGGGACATGGAGCTTGGGGAATGGAGGCAAGGGCGAAACCTGATCAACACTGAGGATGTGCAAGGCCCTCACATGAAGCGAAGAAGCAGCGCAACCTCCTGAGACAATGGTGCAACTCCCCAGCTGGAGCAGTGGAGTGGCAAGACAGGATGGTAGATGCTTAATGGATGCTTCCTTCAGCCTGTCTCATCACACGGATGAGATTGGGTCATGTATGTTTGGTTGGCCTACAATGAACAGGGCGTTTAATAAAGAGTTGTGTTTATGTTGACATGTGTGGATAATTATTACATTATTATTGATAAGAAAAGACCGTAGGTGTGGCACCTGGGAGGGTGGACCATACAGTCCCACTATGCTTGCACTGGAGGTTTATCTATCCCACAGCTATTACCCATTCCACAGGTATCCCTGCCCATCCCACAGCTATCCCAACCCATCCCACAGCTATCTTAACCCATCCCACAAGCATGCAAAGGCTTAAACCATTTATAAAAGTTTCCAGCAAGACTTTATTAAAAAAAAGAAATGAAGCAAGTGTGTGAATCAAAAATAGACTTTATTTACAACAAGCTATAAAACAAAAATGAGTCTCTGGCACTCCTCTTAGTCGCTCAGTCTCAGGGGTGAAGGGTGCAGGTGCTGTGGAGGTGGCTGGTGCTGGAGTGCTTGTCATCAGCTCCTCCGGAAGCAGAAGCAGCAGAAGCCCCAGCCCCAGAAGAGCGAGCCCATGCTGCAGAAGCCCCAGCAGAACCAGAGTGAGGGCCAGGGGGCGGGATGGTAGCCCTGTCCCTCTTGCCAGGGCTGGCAGCAGATGGCTGAGGCTTGCTGTGCTTCCCCATGATTGTGGGGTTGCTGGCTGGCAGGGAGGCTGGCAGGCACCAAGGCTGGCAGGAAGGCTGGCAGGCAGGCAGGCACCAAGGCTGGCAGGCAGACATGAACCAAGACTGGCAGGAAGGCAGGCAGTCACGCTGGCAGGCAGACCGGCTGGCAGCAAGGCTTGCAGGCAGGCTGGCAGCAAGGTTGGCAGGAAGGCAGGCAGCAAGGCTTGCAGGCAGACATGCAGGCAGGGCAGGCAAGGCAGTCAATCCATCTGGCAGCAGGTCTTTCCTCTGAATGGCGACCTGCTTCTGAGCTGCTTCCGTTATATCCGCGGGACTGATGCAATGCATCCTCCCTGCATGCGCAATTAACGCCAGGCATCCATTAGACTTCCGCTGTGCATCCGCTGTGTATCCGCTTCATCCGTTCGGCATCCGCTCTGCATCCGCTGTATCCGTTCTGCGTCCACTTTGCTGAGGCCCCCCGGAAGCCTAGCAGTTGCGCCATCCGCTCCCATCCGCTTCCATCCGCTGGGCTTCCGTTCCGCATCCGCTTTGCATCCGCCCTGCGTCCTCCCCACGTCCGTGTTATCCACTCCGGTTATGCAATTTTTTGCCCCTTTTGAGAGCGGATAACAATGGATGGAACATTTTGCTTGTCCGCTGTGTCCGTTTTGCATCCGTTGGGCAGTGTGACATGGGCTTAAAAGTTCTCCATAATAAGTATTCATATGATTGGGTATTTTTATAATTATATTGTTGTTTTTCCTGACTTTCACAGTTGCTTGATTGTTTCCTTTATATACATATTTCTCTCTCTAGAGGATGGAGAGTTTTATTATTTAATAGTAAAGCATCAGCCCATGAATTGCAGCAGAAAATGATGATAAATGAAAAAAAACACAATATAATGTGGTTCTGATCATGAAACAGTTGGTCTGTCCTATTAAGCTGGAATTAATTACAAATCTGGCACAAGCTTAGGTGTGTGTGTGTGTGAATATATATGTACACACACACACCTATATAATTCTGGAGAAGGAAAGAAAAGGGAAGCTTCTATTTTGGAAAACTTTAGCTTCCTAAACTTAGCTTTATTTTAAATTATTTCATTTATTAGACCTTTTAAAATCCCACTTTTATTATTTTATGAGTAACTCAAGGCGGCAAAAATACATAATACAACCATCCTCCTTCAATTTTTCCCCATAATAACAACTCTATGAGTTGGGTTGGGCTGAGAGAAAGAGTGACTGGCCCAAAGTCACCCAGCTGGCTTTTATGCCTAAGGCAAAGTGTAAGAGTTATAAAGATGACCAGTGGATGGTAAATTATGCATAACAGTAGCCATTGCAAAGTTCCTAATTTGCAAATTAGTACTAACAACAGGATAAAACTTCTTAGGAGAAATACTATCAATATCCAATAGCTATGCAATTATACAAGTTACAGATTCAACAAAAGCGTAGCATGTACAAATTGTAATTATGCATTAAGAGATTATATGTCAATTTAGCCTAATACTTGTGACTCCATTGCATTTGTGTAGAAAAAGAACAAGTAAATCCATGTGTAATTGGAGATGCAAGCAACCTATTTCCTCATTAAAACATACGCCTTTGCAATATCCTAAAATTACTATTTTCTGGGAAAATATAATTACATATATTCATTTTATTTTCGGATAAAGTTTAATATTTTCAGATGCATATATCCTTTTGAACTGCATATCTACCATATGGAAAATGACAGCTGGAAAATTCTTTGTACCCTAATTATTGCTAAAAAAAATGTTTCTTCAATATTGGAAATACAAATTTATGATCCTACTGTAATTATCCAGTGGATTGAAGATTCATTTCTTTTATTCCTTTTCATACATAAAAACAGTCCATGCAAGTGCTAGATTTTATTGTTGTACTTGTTGTATACTAAACCCACAATCAGATAAATGCCTTTATCATTAAAATGTTTTTGTTATTTATCTTTTTGTCATTTATCTTATCCTCTTCTGCTTCCAAGGCATTAACAATAGGAGAAAGGAGGGAGTTCCATTTGATACTTTAAAGCATCTGTAAAAAAAAAAAATATAGAGATGTAAAAATATCCCCAAAATCTGACTTAATCCCACTAATAAAAGTTCACCTAATCGATTGAATTAGTCAGAAACTAGTTTTCTAAAATGAGTATCCTGGATATATTTAAAAAAAACCAGCCTTATTTTGATTAGGTAATAGTAAATAATATGTTGTGTAAGTTCAGATAAGGGACAAAGAATTTGAATTTGCGGTTTTTTTTAAACTTATCCTTACTTTCACACTATAAACACTATAAAATCTAACATTTTAACAAGCTAGAGATAGGAAGAATATTATGTTAGGCAATGTCCATAATTTTTTAGGGGTAATGCTATTTATTTGTTTTTGATTAGATTTTTATCTCAACTTTGATTACCTTAGGGCAGGATCTATACCAAAGATTATGTCTACTATTTTTCCCAGAACAATAATTGTGCTGGTGGGCTGGGTTGGAAAAGAGTGACTGGCTAAAGTCACCCAGTAACTCTCCATGGCCAAGGATGGACTTGAATACATGGTCTCCTGGTTTCTTCCCAAGTGATCAAAGCTTCCATTCATAATGTGGATTTTTACTTTCCATCTGTTGAAAAGATATTTTCTGATCGTATGGCAATTTTGATATTAAGTCTATAGGCACATGCCATCATTACTCAGATAGTCATGCCTCAAGGTTGAGGATAGTTCAGATCTGACATGGTTTATAGGAAGACTTTATTGAACTTCTTAAGACAGCTCACACCTCCAATCGTTATTTTGAAGCCAATAAAACCCAAAATGTTTCACTATTATTGATATTGTAGTACTGTTTACTTAATGATGGTAATTGGGTTCAGAATTCCCACTATTATATCAGTCCTGTGAAGTGAAGTCCCGTAATCGCATTGTTTAGCAATGACAATCCCAGTGCTTGCCATCATTAAATGAGGATCATGGATAATTAAGCGAGGATCTCACATTAATGCAACTAGCAATTTCTTGCCAACTTCTAACAAGCAAAGCTAACAGGATTGCAGGCAGGAAGTTGCAAGTTGTCCAAGCTTTTTCTTAGGTGACTTGCAAGCAGGTGGTAAGCAGGTGAGTGGGGGAGGTGGAGGATGATTGCTGCAACCCAGCATGAATATGGTCTGGCAGGAGAGTACTATGGAGAATGGACTGATTTGTAGGTGGGTGGGGATATGCTAAGGAGTATGAGATCTTCAGAAGTGGTTTTTCTCTTTCAGAAAAAAGCAAACAGGATTCAGAATAACTTGTGACTTTACCAGCTAACTCCAAACTGACTTTGCTTGTGGGAAGCCGGCAGGTCATTAACTGAGGATTACCTATAGTTAGCTATGAGATAGGTGTGTGAACTTTTTTTCATTGCACAATCTTCTCTCCAGTGCTCTGCAGTTATCCCAGGTTCCCATCTTTCTATTAAATCACAAAAATGAAAGCATTCATGAAGTAAAAATTGTAGTCTAAGATTATTTTGCCTCTTTTTATTTATTTTGCTTTCAGTCTCTTAAGTGAATACTTTTTTAAAAAATACAAAATAAAATGATGTAAATTAATTATACTAAAACAGTTGATTAAAAAAGTAAAAATGCATACAACAGTATTAAAAGATCATGACTGTAAAGTTAATAAGCCTAACAATAAAAAAGGGAGGAAAAGAAGGAAAGCAAAACAAAAATACCCTGAAAACTTTGATGGTATTGGTCAGTTTTCTTTTTGTCCCTTTGCTTGAAAAAAATAATTATGAAAATGTTGACAAACTTTGTACATAAACAATCCATTTCTCAATAGCATAATTGCTTTAGACAGCTTCCATGCATCCCAAATCTATAGAATCTTGATAATTTAAGAGATGTTGCCAAGAGGAATATAATGCATTCTTATAATACAGTGATTGATAGTGAGCCTTATCAAAATTATTATAGTTATTAGCCCAAAATATTCCAATTCCAGATTTGTATTTCTAAAAGTAGGGTGATCATAACCTATTCTATTTATTTGTTTGTTTGTTTGATTGATTTATATTGCTGCCTATTCGCCCATGGCGACTCAAGGCAGCTTACCCAATGTAAAATCATATTTAAAACAAATAATAATAACAAAAAGAACTAACAAAAAGAATCAAATAACTTAGTAAAGTACAAGAGAAAAAAATTGGGAAAACAAAAAACAAAACAAAACAAAACCAAAAACTAACTCCCACCCCCACACCCCGATGACAGCGGGTCACACTAGCCATCTGATGGGTTCCATCCCTCTCTCGGTTCCCCAGGCTCTCTGGAAAAACCAGGTCTTCAGTGCCTTTCAGAATAGTACTGTATTAATGAGGGGGCCATTCTAATCTCTGAGGGAATGATGTTCCAGAGAGATGAAGCCACTACAGAGAAGGCCCTTCTTCTAGGTCCCACCAGGTGTATTTCTCTCAGAGGTGGGACCTGTAGCATTCCTTGCCTCCTCACTCTAATGGGTCAGGTAGATGTCATTGGCAAGAGATGTTTCCTCAGATAACCTGGACCCAAGCCATGAAGGGCTTTAAAGGTGACAACGAGCACTTTGAATTGCACCCAGAAACAAATTGGCAGCCAATGCAGCTCCTGCAGGAGAGGTGATACATGTGCACAACAGGGTCTGCATAAACCATGTGGGCCACTGCATTTTGCACCAACTGGAACTTCCAGATACTCTTCAAGGGCAGCCCCATGTAGAGCACATTGTAATAATCAAGACCAGGGCATGAGTGACTGTGAGTAGGGACCGCTGATCCAGGAAAAGGCATAACTGGTGCACAACTCGCAGTTGCGCAAAGCCCTCCTGGCCACGACGGCCATTGCTCTTTGAACAGGAGTCGTGAGTCCAGGAGAACCCCCAGATTATGCAGAGGGTCTGTTTGGGGTAGTGCCACCCCATCCAAGACTAAAGGTGGTAATTCTCCCTCAACCAATGAACCCCTGACCCAGAACCACTTGGTCTTGCATGAGTTTAGTATCAACTCGTTGCTCCCCATCCAGTCCCTAACAGCCTCCAGGCATTGTGAGAGGGAGAACACAGCAACACTTAACTCACCACAGGCCAAGACATACAGCTGAGTATCATCAGCATATTGGTGATACCTCAGTCCATGGTGATGGATGATCTCACCCAGTGGTTTCATATAAATGTTGAACAGGAGCGGAGAGAATACCGAGCCCTGCAGAACCCCGTAAAGCAGTGGGCGAGGGTTGGATCTCTCTCCTCCTATCAATACTGACTGAGAGTAGCTGCAGAGGAAGGAAGTGAACCAAGACAGCACAAGACCTCCCACTCCCATCCCTTGAAGCCGTTCCAGGAGAATCCCCTGGTCAATGGTATCAAAAGCTGCTGAGAGATCAAGTACAGCAAGGATGAATGCACTACCCCCATCCCGCTCCCACCAGAGATCATCCAAAAATGCAACCAATGCTGGCCTGAATCCTGACTGGTAGGGGTTGAGATAATCCGATTCATCCAGAAACCCCTGGAGCTGCTACGTGACCACCTTCTCAACAACCTTCCCCCAAAAGGGAAGATTGGAGACAAGTCAGAAATTATCCAACCGGGTGGAGTCCAGTGATGGCTTCTTAAGAAGAGGGCAGACCACAGCCTCCTTAAAGTGCTCAGGCACCATTGCCTCCTGTAGAAAAGCATTAATCGCTGACAGAATCCACCTGCCTGTAACCTCCTACAAAGCTTTCACAAGCCAGGAGGGACATAGGTCTAAAATATAGGTGCTCACGCTCATACTCCCTAGGATCCTGTCCACTTCCTCAGGAGCAACAGGGCAAGAACCTGCCACAGAAGCTTCCACCGGATCATCAACCATGCTGGCATCTAACTGGTAATGAAGTCGAACGATTTTGTCTTTCAGAAAATCTCCAAATTCCTCAGCACCCCCCTTCAGGTGGACCTCTATCTTCTCCCTCCCTAAGAGGAGATGGCTCACTTTAAAGAGGGTCACTGGGTGATTATCTGCAGAAGTATTCACACTTTGCCTCACAAATCACCACAAAGTAGGCTTTAGTAGCTGCTCTTACCCGTGTTCAATCAATTTCATCTCCTATCTTCCGCCAGTGGCGCTCTCAACATCTCTTCATGCGTTTCATCTCTCTCAGTTTCTCTGTATGTTGTCCTCACCTTATGACCATTATAAAGCTTGCCTACTTACAGTCACAAGTTATGATGGTCAATAAATAAGATGACCATGCCTTGATTAATGACCCCCCCAATTTTAATGAGCAAGGTCATTAAACAATGCAATCATGCCTTGGTTAATGACTCCCCACTTCCACTTTCCCTAATGCGGCTTGCTCCAGCCTTCAAGACCTCATCCACCCATTGAAGCCTCCTGTGCTTTGCTTCCTACCCTTCAGGGTCCCCACAGCAGCCCCTTCTGCTTGCTTTCTCACACCACCAGGTCATACACCCTCTTCCCCATCCTCCATCACCATTTGTGCACTTACCTTTGGAAAACCTCTAGAGTTGTGGAGCACATATCAAGTAAGGAAGGCCCACTGCTGCATCCTGTTAGCATCCCAAGCCATGTGGCTCCATCCTAGAAATGGGCACCATTTTCAGAGTAGGCATAATGAATGAAAATAACATCAATTTTATCAACTATATTCAACTTTTTACAAAAATTATTAGTTACTAGCTTCTGTACATTAATCTCTAATCATTGTATAACTTCAGAAGCATCCATTGCAACTTAATAAAGCATAATACAAATGTTTTAAATTGCATAGTGCCAAGAAGCACTTTTCATAAATCAAACTTTAAAAAAATGTATAAAGGTTCAATAATCAATTTTATATCCTATTTTTAAAATTGTGATATTTTTTAAATTGTGATATTAAAAGATAATATAATGTCTTATAGATAGATGGATCAAAGTTATATCTGGAAACCCATGTGTGCCTTGCAGTATTAAGTACAGGTGTCCCCATGGAAATCTGTACCTGATTTCTCTTATATTGTGATAACCTAGAATCTGAATTTTGGAAGAAAACATCTTGCATTATATGTGTACTCATTTAATTTTGAACAGGATTACTTTCAGTAATGCACAGAAATGATCAATGGGATCTTCAGAAGACAATAGAACCAAATCTGCCAGATAGTCAATGTCAGAGGCAGATGGATTGGAGATGGACACACTTTCTTTTGGTTCATCCAATTTTTAAATATAAACACTATTTTGACTATAATTAATGAAGGGGCTAATTGTCCAACATTTTCACCTCAAGAAAATATGCTGTCAGCTCTTGAAATGACTCTAGCTGAAGCCATATTTTTCTTGCTTTGTTTCTAAAGCTCATGTCCCACTGCACCAACAAATGCAAAGAGGATGTAAAACGTTAAAAAAAGCTTGCCATCCGTTGGAAAATGCGATGCATCCGTTGTGTACTCACTGCATACGTGTTTCATACGCTCTATCCCTCCAGCATCCGTCCACTGAGATTTCATCCGCACAAGAAGTTTTGAGCTGCACAAAACTTTGTGAACGGATGAACTTTCCACTGTGTATGATGTAAATCTGTGACATCCGAGCAACAAACGTTCTATGTCCGTTTATCATCCATTAAACATCCGCTGTATCTGCTCTGCATCCTCTGGGCATCCTCGCAACTCACATCCGTTGCAGCTGAAAATGGAAAGAGGGAGGAAACAAAAGGTACACGGAACGTCTACACAGCGTTAGTAGCACGGAAATAGAAAGGATGCGCAGTGAACAGTTTGCATCTGATATACATCCTCTAAGCTTCCTATGAACATCCATTTAACTTCCCCGCTACATACTACCCACGTCCATTCTTTTCCGTTCTTTTCCGTTCTGTTTATGCAAATTTTCACCACTTTTTGGAGCGGATGACAATGGATGGAGCCACCCCCGAAATTTTGCTCATCCGCTGTGTCCTTTATGTATACGTTTTGCGGCCGTCAGCCAGTGGGACAGAGCCTTTAGTTGCTATCCTTAAGCCAGGGGAGAAGAACCTGTGGAATGTAGGATGTTTTCCTTCAATGTGCTAGACATAACAACACTAAGGCTCCTGAGAACCAAGACGAGATCACTGTGTCCTAGCAATAGCAGGAGGAGTGACAAGAAGTTCATCACCTGCTTGGTTAGCTAACGTACCCTGTGACACAAGTGGATTCTATTCTTTAATAATGGCAAAAACATGGGGATTACTCAGTGTTGATTTTACACAGGGGTGGGATTCCACCAGTTCGCAGCTATTTGCTAGAACCAGTTGTTAACACTCTAAGCAGTTCGGAGAACCAGTTGTTAGAAGAAATTACTGGCCTAATCCTGTAAGGAAGGCAGGAAGGAAACATTCTGGTGTTGCTTACAGAAACTGCCTCTCTGTTAATGCTTATTACATTCTTGGCAGGAGAAGACTTCCTGTCTCAGGAACTTTTCTGGAGTTTTTTTTCCCCTCTTTGCTGGTACTCTGCTTGTGTGGAGTGACCATTCAAAGTTACAATGGCACTGAAAAAAGTGACTTATGACCATTTTTCACACTTGCGACTGTTGCACCATTCCCACAGTCATGAGAGGCCAGGCGAGGAGATGTGTGCCTCAATGCGAGAAATATTGAATTGGCCATACCCAGTAAATAATATGGCCACCAAGCCACACCCACCAATTTAGCCACGCCGACAGAACTGGTTGTTAAAAAATTTGAATCCCACCTCTCGTTTTACATTTGACTATGTTGATACAATGTACCCAATAAACCAGGGTTTTTGAGGAAGCCAAGGCATCAGAGTCTTGAATTGAGTGGGAGCATTACTTGGAATCAAGACATATGCTGGTTCTCCATAAGTGCCTTCCCTAGCCTCTCAATGGTTCATTGCTATTGCTACTGCAAAGCCTTGTGTTGTTTCCCTTGGAGATCTCTTTGCTTCACCTCAGTTTCCATCAGTTGTTGACCTTACCATAATAGAATATGTGCATGAAGTTTGAATGTCATAGGAAGTCTTGCTGAGAGACTTCATCCTTCTGAGTTCTTGAGGTGTTTGGACAACGCAGACTGACCCTTCTCAATGCAGCTCCCACTTAAGTAATAAAGTCCCTTAGCTTTCCAAGTGTATTAAAACAGTTTTAATCTTTTGTTCTTTTGGCCCAAATGATGGAGAACATCATTGTATCTTTAAAAGAAATTTAAAGTGTGTTGCTAGATGTGTTTTTATTTTTATGTTTCTCTTCCCAAGTCCTTGGGGATTGAGGCTGTCTGCTCTTTAGCTAGAAACTGCAACAAATAATTTCAAAAAGAGGGGTCCTTGGTGCTCTCTGAGGTTGCTTTTCTTGCAGACATTTCATTAGCTCAGAGAGCATCAAGGACCCCTCATTTTAACCCTGAGCTACAAATATTATCCTTTATTAATTTCAAAAAATGAAACTTGGTTATGAAATGGTATTTCCTTCCAAATCTTATTCAAGGCTTCCAACCATAATAAGGAAAGCAAACCCATAATGAAAAGAAGAGGATGGTGCTAGCACTGTTTTTATACTGTTGATTTTGATTGCAGAATGGAAAAGATATTTAGAAGGCACCTGCAGTTTTGACATAATTCAGGCACAAGGACCAGAATTCTTTCTGTACAACCACTATAATTTTACTTTGATCCAAATAATTTTGCATAGATTTTTATGTTGTCATCCATCCATAACACTTTAATATTATTTTGTTTGGATGATTTCTGCTAACAAACATTAAGACTGCCCGTCCTGACATTACATACATTAAAAAAAATTAAGATTATTTGAGTGTCTATGTGTATATGTGTGGGAAAGAACGTGTGTGTATCTTGGGTGCAAAACAGACTGTGGTTCACTATTTATTGTATGCAATATGCTAGGAAGTTATAATATATCTCCTCATGCTCTCATAAGATTATTTTTTCTGGCTACATGCCTTCAAGGCTAAACTTCTTTAAAAAGTTAATGTTTTAAATCTTTTCTCAGTGGTAAACTATGTGCCAGTGTAATTATATTTCTGTGTTGATTTTGGTTTGGGAGGAGGTTGTAAGGAAAAGGATGAAATAGCTTCCATCAGTAGGTTTTTAGTGGTCCTTTTCTCCACTTCCTACTGAGCCTATTGAAAGTGCTTGTAGAAACAGCATCCATTATTAACAGATAAATGTTTTATTAAAGATATCAAGACCATGAAGATTTGTAACTTTAATAAACCATTTTCTTATTTTAAGTCTATAACATTATACAGTATGTTGAACAACTGGGGATATCTTTTAAAGGATTGTAGTCAGGCATAGCCTCAGAAAATTGATATTTTTGCTTGTCTAGGGAAAATCTGAGCTTAAGAACACATTGGTAAAGGATTTTTTGAAAATTTTTAGTTCAGAAAAAGGCTTTGCTTATACAGTACATTAGCAGTTACAATTAAACAATGGAAAAATTGAAAGAGTGGTGTTCATTCAATTTACTTATAGAAATAATTTGCAGCAAGCTCAAGATCATTGTGAGTTGGAATCTATTTGTGAAATTGGATCTCACAAAATTTATTTAATAAATTTCCAATATTCCAGTAGGATAATCCATGTTAATTATCAAAGTATTGTCTCCAAAGACTCGGGAAAGTTCTGGGTTAATATGGATAGTTATAGAGCTTCTAGATATATAGATATACAGTATCAACCAGTGAAGAAGGCATTGCTTCCTTTGCAAAGTAGCTAACAAATTGCTGGTTTTAGCTGATATACTAGTAAATAGACATGGTCAGAGCATTCAAGGTACTAGAAAACTACAAGCATATCTAAAATCAAATTTGCATTGGGAGAAAGGAAAGTAAAAAGTCGGTTTGTCTGCTTCTGCCTTGAACCTGTTGTCATCTTGTTCTTGTGACAGAGCAACCAGGCAGTATGAATGAGCTCAATGAACAAAAAATAATAATAATGAAAAAGTGTGCCTTTGTACTTTAAAAAAAAAAAAAAGCCCAGGAAGAGTACCTAGCTGAGAAAAAGAAAATTTGCATTAAAAAAACCCCTTCCAGACTTCAAATCAATAGCCTTCTATTAGTCATGCTAATGTTATACCTTTTGTGCTATTTTAGGAAGAATAAAACTACTTTAAATCCACAACACATAAATGTACCCAGTCAACATTTGTAATGGGAGCTAGTAAATAGAGAGTTATGTTCTCTGTTTCTACTGTCCAAAAATGATTGCTAGTCTGTTCTGGCAACAGAGCAACTGGGAAATGCAGCTAAGCAGAGCCTCATTATATGGAAATTCCCTAATTTACACTCCTGGCTTTGAAAATTATCTTGGACAAATTATATTTAAACCTTGAATTTTGGACTATCAACATATTTAGCTCCTCACTTGCAATTTTAATTACAGAGCCTTACTCTCTTTGTCTCTTTGGAAGTGCTTATTTGCCAATGTTTTTAAGCATAGAACTGTTTAGTTACAGAGAAACAGAAAATGTTTGACAAAGCCACTGTGAAATATATTTATGTTATTTGGAAAAAATACAGTTTCTCTTCTCTGTTCTTTTCAGTTTGTTAATAAGAGCTGAATTGTATTACTGTGGTCCATTTCCAGGCATTCAAATATAAAAAAATAAATAATCTTTGCTTATTTTAGAGGTATGCCATCATCTTCCATATGTTTAATAGCAATGAATCATCCTCACCCTGAACTAGTTATACCCCAAGAATATGGGGTATAACTAGAGAAGTAATTGTGCTTTTTTCAATACTTTTCCATTAATCATTTAAAAACCAGATAATACCAAATAATTGGAAATAGGGAAAAGTATTTTCCAGTTTATATCAAAAGATTGAATGAACTACAGCTTCCAATTCTTCTCCGTCCTAAATATTTGAAAACAAACCAAGTTCACAATAATAGGAATTTAATCCAAGAAGAATATCTTCCAAACAGGACATTCAAATTGACCAGCTAATAGCTTGATAAACCTAGTCAGATACTTTGTAAGTGATCCCTGTTGTATCTCTTTGGCTAAGGGGCTGATTTTAAGATATATATTCATGCATCTATATCTGGATATTCCCCTTGTTTTCATTAATAGACGTGTAAGGGAGAAGGGGTACTGATTTGTTACAGTTCCTTTCAGTTAAATGGACAATCAGCAAGCATAGTAGGCACATGTCCTTCTTCAATGGAAACAGAAGATGCCCCCAAGTTTATTAGAACATCTAAAGAACCTTCCGTCCATTATAGCACTCAGTTCTGTAGAATACTTTGCCACAAATGCCTTAATAATTATCAAGCTATCAGAATTCAAATAGGCAGATGAAATTTGACTTGGTGTCTTCATGATGCATATTCTGTCTGCTACTTATCTATTTTTCAAATGTAATTTGCTTTACTTAATTGCTGCACTGAATAATTTACATCTATTCATAACCAATAAAATAATTAAATCATGGGTAAAACACTTTAAAATATTCTAAATGAACATCTTCCGTACACTTCAGATATTGCTGTTAAGCCTGGGTTCCCCAACCAGGGTTAGGTAGACAAGCTAAACAGAATGTGCAGCGTTAGTCAGATAGGCACACAGATAAATGAGTGAGCTAAGCTTGTATGTTTATTAACATACAGTAAAAATAACAGATACGCTTGTGCTATCAAGAATATATTTTATTCCAGTATAAGTTTATAGCATAGTCAAAAACAGTCCAATATTCATTTACCATGTGGTCAGTCCATTCAGGGATATTCAGTTAGCAAAGTCCATGTAGAATATCCTATTGTCAGTTCACATAAATCAGTCCGTTGTTGTCTCTCCCGTTCGAGCAATGCAGTCTTGCTTCCAAGCAGTAATCAGGGATCATCAAAGCCAGAGAGAGAGAGAGCAAGCTGTAGCCTTGCTACTTTTATATGGTTTTCATAACCACACCCACAATTGCTATTTTACATTTAAAGCTGCATACACTAACTATGATTCATAGTTAGTATTTCACCTAAAACAGTTAGGGTGAACAATGTTATCCCTAACAATTGCCTTTTCCATTTAGTGTCTCTGATATAATAATGAGCTGTCCTTTATATTGGTCAATGAGCATTAAAAATTAGCTCTTTTTTCTTTTTGTAGCACATTCCACACAGTGTTTTTACCTATGCACCTATTTCAGCCATTTGGGGGGATAGCTAAGAAAGAAGTGGGAATCTGTTGACTCTGCATTACTTGAACTATGCAAAACCAGAGGCAAAAGCAGGAAGAAAGAAATTAGAATTTTAGAAAAACAGAGTAGGACAAAACCTTGGGAATCTTCTTGTCCAATTCCTGCTTAAGTAGAAGACTCTATATTATTCTGTATAAATGGCTATCCAATCTCTTATTGAACAGCCCCAATAATGGATTATTCACAATTTCTGGAGGCAAGCCATTCCACTGATTAATTGTAAATTAAATAATTTCAAAAATTTGCCAGACTTACAAAATTTGCTAGTTTGAAATTTGGAAAAATCATTTTCATTTTAATTATAGTTTTTCTATCCACTATGTTTTTAACTTAATCCCAGGCATTCACAGTTGTATCAACACTTTTAAATCCATATGCTCACTCAGAGTCATACCAAATTTATGTCATATAAAGAATTTTAAACATCAATTTACAGTACTTGTTCCGTCTGGAAAAATGCGAGGTAGACCGGGTTCCAACAACAAAGTCTTTATTAGTTAACAGCAGTTGAAAAACGGAACATTGGCTCAAGCCGTGGCAGCCTTTATATAGGATTTAGCCTGCCGGCTTGTAGCCAATGACAGGTATTTAGTTTTGCTGCCTTTAAGCAGCTTCGTGGATTGGTTCTTATTGAACCAATCCCCATTCAGGTTTTTTAGCCAATCAGAATCCTGTATTAGGAGTCTACTATTCTTTATACAGAACACCCCTCCCCTCTTGGTTTAGTCCTACGTGGTGACGTAGTCGCGCAGGTAGGTGGGGCTTCTTTTGACTCGACTGGACTTGCGTGGTTCATTTCTGCTGAAGATTTCGGCCGGTTCGGATGGGGTTGCTGTCTCTCCGGTCCTTCTCCATGGAACCGCCTGGAAGGGTGAGTCAGCCATTTTACTGCCACCTGAGTTTCTTCAGCCGGTGGTTTTGCCACTCCCTCCTGTTTTCTCCGGGCAGGTCGAGTTGGCCTGGCTGGCCCCTTCGAGTGGACTCTTCTCGCAATTTTCTTCTAACTGTAAGTCTCTTTTTTGCTCTTTTTGTTTGTTATTGTATTCTGGGTTTAATTTAAACAGTTCTTTATTATTTTCTCGTATTTCCCCCTACCCCTTGGTTTGATTTTCATCGTTTTTTATTATTTGTGGTTGTGTGTTTGTACTTCTTTCTACGTTTCGGGAGCGAAGCTGGTCTATGTACCGCTTCCATTCCCTGCCATCGTCTACGGTTAGCCGGTAGGACCAGGGGCCTGTAATTTGTGTGATTGTTCCTGGAAGCCATAATGGGTCCCCGGTAAAATTTTTTGCATAGACTAGGTCACGGATTTCAAATGTCCTGAAATGGGTGGAGGAGTTGGGGGGGTTTTCTGGGGTATCGTTTGGGTGCAATCTGTCTAATTGCGACCTAAGTTTTCTTCCCATTAGTAGTTCCGCCAGGCTTTTATTTGTTATAGTACTGGGTATGATATGCTGGAGGGTGAGTAGGTGATTTATTTTATCTTGGACATCCCCAATGTCCATTTTTGCTAAACCTTCTTTGGTAAACCTGACCATTCTCTCTGCCCTACCATTTGCAGCCGGGTGGGCCAGCGCGGTTAGGGCATGTCTTATACCTAGGGAGGCTAGGTATTGTTCGAATTGGATACTTGTTAATTGTGGCCCGTTGTTGGACACTAGGATGTCCAGCAGGCCATGGGTTGCGAAGAGTTTCTCAAGTAGTTTAATGAAAGTTTCAGATGTCGTAGATGGCATAATTTTAACCTCCAGCTAATTTGAGTATGCATTTACAACAATTAGGAAGGTATGTCCCTTAGTTGGACCTGCAAAGTCAATGTGGATTCGTGACCAGGGGCCTCGTGGGGTTTCCCAGTCCTTTATGGGTGCTAGTGGTGTGGACGGCCTGGTTCTTTGGCATTTGCTGCAAGAATTTACCCAGTATTCGATGTCCCTATCTATACCCGGCCACCAGACATAGCTTCTAGCAAGGCTTTTCATTTTAACAATTCCAGGGTGGCCTTCGTGAAGCATACCCAGTACCTTAGTTTGTAATTTGAGAGGGATAACTACCCGATCACCCCACAACAAACAACCTTTTTGAATCGAGAGTTCGGTTTGTCTGGTCCGGAAAGATTTAAAGTTCTCAGTTTTTCCGGCCAGCCTTTACCTACCCAGTTTAGTACACGGGCAGTCAATGGGTCCCTTGCGGTGGCTCTAGCGACATCATTTGCAGATATTGGTAGATTGGGGCATGTTTCTATCTGCAAGGTGGTCATCGTCGGTGCTGGGTCTTCCTCTATAGTCGGTAATGATGCTCTGCTCAATGCATCTGCATGGGAAATTTGTTTCCCGGGGTGATGTATCAAAGTATAAGAGTAGGCTGCTAGGAATTCTGACCATCTAGTCATTCATGGGGACAAAATGTTCGGTGTGGGCTTGTTTCCCACCAAAGTTCATAGTTGCGGTTTATGGTCCGTTACTATCAAAAATGTTCTTCCATATAGATATTCGTGGAAGCGTTTCACTCCGGCGACGATTGCCAGGGCTTCTCTGTCCAATTGACTATAATTACGTTCAGTTTTAGACAGAATCTTTGAATAGTAGGCAACGGGTGCCTCTCTCCCATCTGGCAATTGGTGGCTCAAAATGGCACCGACTCCAAACGGTGAGGCGTCGCAGATCACCGTCAATGGAAGTGTGTTACTAAACTGGATAAGAATGGTGTTTGATGTTGATAAGTTTTTTATTTTTTGGAAGGCTTTCTTTTCTCTATAACCCCAAGTCCAAATTGTTTTTTTATCCAGTAATCGGTGTAATGGTTCCGCTATTGTCGCTTTGTGGGGTAGGAACACGTTATAAAAATTTATTAGTCCCAAAAATGCCTGCAGTTCAGTTTTATTCCTTGGTTCTGGTGCGTCTTTAATAGCTTTGACTTTTTTGTCAGTCAGGTGTATACCCTCTCCATCTATTAAGTAGCCCAGGAATTCGACACAATCAGTCATTAAGCAGCATTTTTCTTTTTTTACTTTTAGGCCAGATTCTCTGAATTTAGTTAGTACATCTTTTAGTCTTTTTTTTAGCTGGGTCGTATCTTTAGCCGAAATTAGGATGTCATCGAAGTATGGTACAACCCCTTTTATATCATTCAATAGGCGTTCCATGAGGCTCTGGAAAACACCTGGGGCTACACTTACTCCAAATTGGAGTCTGTTGCATTTGAATGCCCCTTTGTGGGTCACTATTGTTTGTGCTTCAGCCGTTAAGGGGTCTACTGGGAGCTGTTGGTAAGCTTGCTCTAGATCTAGTTTAGCGAAAACTTTTCCTCCCCCAAGAGAATGTAATAAGTGTTGTACGACTGGCACCGGGTATGCGCTTTGTTGCAATGCGTGGTTCAGGGTAGCCTTGTAGTCACCACAGATTCGAATCAACCCGTCTGGTTTAATTGGTGTTATGATCGGCATTTCCCATTTAGCATGGTCAACAGGTTCTAAAACCCCTTGGTCTATTAATTTATTTAGTTGTTCCTCTATTTTTGCTTTCAGAGCAAAAGGAACTCATCTGGCCTTTAGTCTTCTAGGGCCTACCTGGGGGTCTAGACTAAAGGAAATTGGGGTCCCCCGATACCTCCCTAGGGAGCCATCGAAAACATCCTGGAACTCTTGGATCAGGCTTTCTTTCCAGTCAGTTGCGGCCACCCGGTCTACTCCGGTCATCCTGATGCCCAATGGTGCGAACCATTCGATGCCCAGGAGGCTTGGTCGATCTCGGTCGACTATTGTCAATGGTAGTACTTCGACATGTTGTTTGTAGGTGACTCGGAAATGTCCTAGGCCTACTACAGGAATTCGGTTTCCTTGGTAGTCCTTCAGGGTTAATTTTTGTCTCTGGAGTTCTTTGAGTTTGATATTTGGGACCAGTTGTTTGATGGTGTCCCATGATACCATTGATAGGAAAGACCCAGAGTCTACCTCCATTTCGCAGGGACTGCCTTCTATTTTTACAATTATTTTTACTTTCTTCCCGCTTTCCATCTGAGCGCTTCCGATAGTGAAAGTCTGATGTGTTTTTTCTCGGTTACTGGCTCGCTTGTTCCGCTGCCACTTTCTCTCAGTTTGTTTTGGCTCAGCTTGTGTGGGGGAGTTGCTGCGTCTGTTTGGGCTGTAATTTTTTTTATTCCTGCAGACTTTCTCAATATACCCCCTTTTCTTGCAAGCTCTGCAAATGGTATTGAGGAATCTGCAATCGCCTCGAGGATGGTTTCCTCCGCAGCCAGCGCATTCCCACCAATTTCTTTTTCTGCGCCCTTTTTTGTTGGCGTATAGGCGGTGGACTTCGTTGTCTTCCTCCCCGGATTCTGACGTCTCATCAAAATCTTCATGGTGAGTGGTGGTGGGAAATTGTTTCTTCCCTCTGGCCAGGCTCGTTTCGTCATTGTTCGTGTTCATCTGTTTCATTTTGACTGCCGATTTTTTCACGGCTTCAGCGGCTGTGGCTTCTGTGATGGCTTCGGCTACAGTTATGTTGGGTTTATTTAGCAGCTTGCTCTGTAAATTAGAATCTCTTAAACCCAATATTACTCGATCCTGCATCGCTTCATCTAAATTCAGAAACTCGCATGCTCCCTCTTGTTGTCGGAGGGCTGCCACAAAATCAGCGATGGTCTCGCCTTCTTTCTGGTCTCTTAGGTAAAATTCATGCCGCTTGATAAGGTTTGACACCACCGGTGCGTAGTGAGCCTTTAGCATTCTTTGGAGCTCTGGCCAAGTCATTTGTTTCACATCTCGGGGCTTCGCTAATGCCTTGGCCATTTTGAAGATTGTGGGCCCGCAATGTGTCAAGAAAACAGCTTTCTTACACTGGTCTGAGATCTCCTCCATCTCATTACTTTCCAAATACATCTGGAAACAGTCTACGTAGGATTCCCAATCCTCTTCATTGGGATTGAAGGGTGCGGGCGGCGCGTTATTTCCAGCCATTGTCTTCAGTCTGGTTTTATTGGTTTCCGCGTGCTCAGTCTCGTGTTTAGGACGATCCCACCCTCATCGCCAGTGTTCCATCCGGAAAAACGCGAGGTAGACCGGGTTCCAACAACAAAGTCTTTATTAGTTAACAGCAGTTGAAAAACGGAACATTGGCTCAAGCTGCAGCAGCCTTTATATAGGATTTAGCCTGCCAGCTTGTAGCCAATGACAGGTATTTAGTTTTACCGCCTTTAAGCAGATTCGTGGATTGGTTCTTATTGAACCAATCCCCATTCAGGTTTTTTAGCCAATCAGAATCCTGTATTAGGAGTCTACTATTCTTTATACAGAACAGTACTCAGATGACTGGGTTGTGTGCATGGTTATTCTTAAGTGACTGATTTAATCAGTTGATAGCCCATATTCACAACAGAGCAATCAGAAAAAGTAGAAACACTTGCCTTCCAAAGCAAAAACAACACTACAAAGAGGAGCATGAGCAAGCTTAAAAATAAAACTCAAGTCTCATTTTAGAGTTTCTAGAGAATTTTATCACTATACAGTCCTATGTGTTTGACAACAGATTGAATAAGGTCTCAAATGAAACCATTGCTTTAAAGCATTGCTTTAAAGGAGAATGTGGTTTTTAGCTTTTAACAACCACCTTATCTTATTACATTATTAACTGTTAAGATATAATCTTAAATCAACTGAATAAGTAAAATGAATATAGATAATTTATTTGAAATATATTTGATGGAATATATTTGCTTGTAGGGCCATTTGCTGTAAAAAATGCAAGGTTATGGCATGAACTCAGAACAAAAGGAAGAGATGTGTATTTGTAAGACAAAGCATAATTTGTAATTTGCATAACAAAGATAAAGGAAAAGGAAGTGTGGACAGATGGGGCTCCTTTCAATGTAGAAAACAAGAGTTAACTGTCAGGCACATCATACCATATCTATGCTCAGGTAAGGAATAGGGCTAAGATAGATTCATAAGAAAACTTGCTAAAAGTCTTTTAGCATGCCTATTAGTTAACTTTTAAGAATAATGTTGAAATAGAGCCAATAAAATACTTGTTAGATAACTAAAGAAGTGTTTAGTAGACTTAGAAATAGGTATGGCATGGAACCAATAGAGGACCCTTTAGATAACTTTCCAAATGCCTGTTGGACAATGTTTATTTATCCTGCATTGAAAAACTGTATAAAAGTTTTTCTTTTATATTGTTTTAATTGTTGAATCCTTTGTTCTGGGTCCTGGCATTTTGCTGACTGGGGGCTCTTTTGCTGAAGCACTTCACTAAAAGAAAACAAAAACCCTGCACCTCATGCCTGGTGTTCTTCATCCATTGGCTTTAACACCAGGCTCAGACCAAAATTGGGGACATAATATTAATTGGCTTTACAATTAGTACGAAGTACCCAAATATAGTCAATGTAGATTAGATTTCTTGCTATATCTAAACTATTAAAACTAGCTTTTCATATCCCTTTGCTTTTTTCACAACCTGTCTCTTTTTGTTTTTAAAAACTTAAAAGAGAATAATCTGGAATCTACAATCTCACAGAGTCATTAAGGTGCTATTTTTCATAGTTTAAATTTTTTGCCTTGATATTTAGCTTTCCTTGCACAATATATATATTTTCTTACCTTAAAGGAACTTAATTCCTTACACAATGTCTTTTTAAGCACATTTATTCCATTATAAAGTAATATTTAAAACATGAGTATGAACTGAATAGGACTTGAAAAGCAGACCTCAAGGAAATTCAAGAGCTGTTGATTAGATTGGGAAGCAAAAAATAAATGTGAAGTTACTATTGTTCCACATAAAAAAAATATATGGATATTTCTATCTAACCACCAGGAATTGAACTTGACTTAAAGAAAATTCATCTTTAACACTTTTTTTTTTCTAATGCATCCACACCAGGTCTATAGGCCAACCTCTTTTATCTAATTAGTCAGATAAATTGAACGGGAGAGGTTCAATTTTGAACTGACTAAATTAATGAACAACAAATAATTTTCCCTTTCTTAATGTTAAATAGCAAGGAAGGAGTTTATTCAAGTCTTTCTAAGTTGAATTTCTTGAAGCAAGAACTGACTATAGAGAAAAGAAATGCATCAAAGGTAATGTTTTTAGGTAATAGAAAGGGAAAAATGTTTTCTTTCTTTTGGCATTATTCTGATATCTCTAGTTGAAGGAAAGAAAGGATGTCTACAAATATAATAACTGAGCTATTCTGATTGTTGGAGTAGACCTTTACTGAAGGATACTTTTCTGATGCTTTGCACTGAAAGCAAAGTGAGTCATCAACAATTAAATAAATCTTGCAACATAGCACACGTGACACACAAATGTCATTTTCAATTTATTTAAATGTGTTACCCTTTTAAAAAAAGAACATATCAACTCTCATTACAATTTCAAAATGTCAAAAATGCTAAATAAGTACCTTCATAGTTTCTTCTTTATGACAACAATGTGCACTTGAAAATCATTCATAAACATCGCATCTTGTTTAACTATGCTGAGCACTCCTTCCTATCCATTGCAATTTATTACAAATATTCTAACTGGTTATATTGTTGGTTTGAATCTCCAAGCTTGGTGATTTGGTTCCAAACATTTCATCCCCATTTGAAGAGACATCTTCAGTGCACTTTGAATCCAACTACCAACCCAAGCTACTAATATTCAAAGATATTTCAATTCTAATTAGACTTAGACTTAGCTGGTAGTTTAATAAAGGGGGCTTTTTAGAATTTGAGCATTTAGCATTTGAAAACTATATTTTCTAATGAAGTTCAGTTCCCTGGTATTCTTGGCGCTATGTGTTTTTCCTCCCTTTCATTCTTTTTATGTTGATAGTTTAGTAAGGTTTCAACCGAAGTAGAAGGTGAAATCTAAAAACTACAACTAAAAAGCTAAAGAAATACTTGTTCAGCCCTGAAGAAACTAATTAATATTTGTAATATTAGCCTCTTATAATTCTCACTTTTATGGATTCATTTCTTTCTTCTAATTAAATTTTGCGTAAAAAACCAGAGTTTTGGATTGGACATTTGCTTGACTTTTCCACTTGTCTCCCATCACAGTATGTTAAAATTATAGCAAATATGACAGCCCACATCAGACCTAGGAATGAAGGTTCTTGATATATTGCTGAATAATCTCTCCAAGTAGCTTTCTGTTTGCTGCTCTGCTTCCTAAGGATGCTGTAAGTTGCAGTTCGTAACATATCAACTGCGATAGATTGCCTACCATGATTTGTATTAAATCCTAAGCACATCCCTTTTGGTGTAAGAATTAGTTAGGTAGAATACAGAAAAAGAGGAAGAAATACAAAGCCAAAGCATCCTTCTCCCCTACATTATGATAGCTTTGCCTTGTCACAAAAATGATCACTTAGTTCTTCATCCACTTTCACTAAATTAAAAAATGCACAAGAAACTTATTTTCACACATTTATACAGTTCTTAATGATCTACTGAAGAGCAAAACTCTGTATATCCCTAACAACAACTGGCACACATAATTCAGTATGGAACAGACCAAAAGTTTGTTCTTCCAAGCTTTTGGACTTTTGCTGGAGCCCATTCTGAGGGAACTTCTTTCTCACCAATTGGATTCAGCAACATTATCCTGGAACAGGTATATTTGCATTCATTTGTTGCACGACATGAAACCACACTATGCTTCCCAATTTTTGTCTGTCATCTTTTGTATCATTTCAACCAAAAAATTTACATGAGCAATGAAAAATTGTATTCTTCTAATCATCATGCAGCATGTAGTCTTCACATATATCAAACAAATTCACTTCATAAATAAGCCACACATATATTTTACAATTTCTCCAGTTGCACTTCTTGTTATTTATTGTGAAACATTTGACCAAGCATTTATTTCATTTTCATGATTTTTTTCTATTTATAGGATTCATTTCTATTTTACTGTTTAATTTATCACTGTTATTCCCATATTGATCTCTGAAATGCTCCTTCAAGCATTCCCTCAGCAGTTTCATTCCTAATGATTTCATCACTTTCATTTTTATTCCCATACCCTCTGCTGGAGGCACCTGGTTTTATCATCTTCTCCCATTCCTGAAACCAGTATTTATTTCTATCAGAATTGCTCTGCATTTCTCTACCTCTTTTCATCTTAACTATTTCTTCTTCTTTTACCAGATAATGAGGAGCCTGAGTCCACCCAGATATTACTGAACCAGTTTCTTCCACCAAACAATAGCCAGAAGGGATTGTAACAAAACAAGATCTAGAAGATACAGGTTCTCTGCCCTGAGACATACAATTTATTTTGAATTTTGTAAGTGATACCTTACATCATGTATATATGTCTGGCTTTCAATCACAAGAGAATTTAGCATATTGCCTCTCTGAGGCCTTTCTCCATCAATGGCTCCTGAAGGGTTTACCTATATTATCTGGAATGAAATAGTCTACTCAGTGCTATATGTTGCAGATATGTGTGTTGTAAAGTTTTAATATTACAAATTCAGTTATAAAGTTAATATATTAAACATAATAATTTTATCTATAAATTCAAATATTCAAATATTATAAATATTAAGATAGGACTGGAGTAAGTATCAGTGGTCGATCTTTTGCTGATATAAGGCTTTTTGGCAGCTGCCCAGATATTGATATCTGCCATGATTTTTTGTCTGATATTCAGTGTGGCAACCATTGTAACAGATTGTACAGCGGTGACAGAAAAGGGGACAAGGGTCATTCCATTTCAGTCAGCTGGTGTCTTTCCAGTGAGCTGTCAATCATTTCAGGCTGCATCCTGCCTTGTTTTTGCTCCAGCTGATTTTTATTATAACTACAGTGTAACTTTAAAAAATAGTGTTTGAATTTTCTTATCTTTCCCTCCTTTTACATTATGTATTTTAACCAAAATCAGGATGGGAAGGATCAATATTTAAGTCGTTCTGGACCTCTGGAGCTAAAGAGTAGGGATAAGATTTTTAAAAGAAAATCATGTTTTCATGTACTCTGAGATACAGTTCAGTTATGTGAGTACTGCAATGGTAAGAGCCGAGGTGGCTCAGAGGTTAGAATGCAGTACTGCAGGCTACTTCTGCTGACTGCCTGCTGACTGCAATTTGGCAGTTTGGTTGACTTAGCCTTCCTTCCTTCCAAGGTTGATAAAATGAAGATCCAGATTGTTGGGGGCAATATGATGACTCTATAAACCACTTAGAGAGAGCTGTAAAGCACTGTAAAGTGGTATAAAAGTCTGAATGCTATTACAGTCAAAAGATTCTTTCCACGTGTCTTTCTTCCCAAAGCTTACTATAGTAAATAAGACTCAAGAAAATGTACAAATCAAGAAAGGAAAGAATAACAAACAAGGGATAAGGCAAGGCATTACACCGCAAATATATGGGTGGACTTCAATATTCTTCTAAATAATTAATTGGTTAATTTTTCAACTATGTATTTTAAATAAAAACATTCATCACACAATCAGTTGATATATTTTAGGGGTGTAATGCTTCATTTTTTATTTCAGGAAATATGCTCTGAAACATGTGAGAGCATTAATGACAGGTGGTAAATAAATACTTTTAATAAATTTCTAAATTGTTGCAATCCTGAATTTTAAAAATTATTAAAAGTGTTTTTATGCTACTTGTGCTAACAAATACAGGTGGTATTAGTCAGAGATGGATCACAGACAACAGATTTGGTTTATATCTCACAATAAAAGCAGTATTCCTACTGTTTAATATACAAAACAGAACCATTCTATACTTTTCCATGTAAGTTTTTCTTTGGTGACTCAAAGATGGATGGCTAATACTTCAGCAAGTGGTAAAGTTAAATTAATGCTTTATAAGTTCACTGGGAATTTCAGAGCAGAAGGTGAATGCTGTGCTATTTAACTACAGTAGCTTAACTGTGACTCTGTCTCATTCCGGTGCCATAATTAGCACAATCTAATCAAGTGTTCTGAAAGTAGCTGACTGAATACACATAGCTGGTCTCTCCTCAGGCTTCAGGACAACACAAAATGAAAAGCAGCTCATTTATTTTTGCAACCAAAGCCATTCTTATTCACCAACCCCTCTTAAGTCTATGATAACAAAAAAGAAAAAAAAAGTTTCATTTTCTTCTCTAGCCTCTTGCACATTTATTATTGTTATTATTTATGAGATGACAACTCCTCCAGTCTGACATTCTCCACCCAGAAAAAAAAAAAAACAAATAAACATCCTCTGAGAGAAGTTTTATTTGGAGAAGTTTTATTTGGAGAAGTTTTATAAATAACTTATTATGAAGTTTACACACTTTAATTGAAGGGTTTTTTCCCTCACTTTAATCATGAAAGCTATCAGACAGATTAAAAGTAACAACTGAAAGTAAGTGTTCAAGCAGCAAGTGGAAGAACTATGAATTTTCACACCTGCCTAGTCATTTATTCAGTTATTGTTGCACTATTTATATTCTGCCTTTCCACTAAACTGGATTAACAAGGTAGCATATGATATGTACACTCAAAAAATGCCCAAATGGAAAAGAATGAATGAAGCCAGCTCATCTATTAAGACATATTCAAATATAGCTAAAACTGTTCAAAAATTCCTTTTAAAAATTCAAAATGTTGGATTCATAAAAGCAGCGTGGAACACAAATGCAACATCCGATGGATTCCATTACACAATTAGTCCTATGCCCACCTCTACTTCGTACTCCTCATGGGATCACATATAACTCAACAACAGTTTCTGTCATATTAGTGCCACTAAGCTTCTTCTGAGAAGGAAGCTTCTGCTTTCTGTTATCCATCATATGAGTTGGATTGTTAAGTTATATGAAGAACTGTATAAGTTCTTCAACTAAGTTATATGAAGAACTGTAACTAGGTCCCTGAACAGCTCAGTGTACCAGTAGATGAAGTAAAATAAATCAAAATCAAAAAAGCATCATCTCTTTGTACACATGCATACAAAGTACAAGGTACCTTGTGCAGCCATATCCAACTTGATTATTTTTGTTTCCATCCCATAAAAAAAATACCACTATTATCAAGCTGTTTCTTTCTTTCCCCTTACCAACCCTTCTTCTTTCATATAATGCATTTAGGTCATAAACCTAAAGGCAGGAATTCTCTTGTCTGTTTGTAACCATTCTGCTAATAGATAAAAATGAGACAACACGATTTATATAAATAACATATAAGGTTGCCTGTGCAGACCCATATGTATTCTGAACATTGAGCAATCACCATGTTGGGACAGTTTCAGAAAGTTTCTTCAAACTTCTAGGATCAGCCCTCAGGAACCAAGGAAAATAAGCAAACTTCCATTTGCTTCTCCCTTAATTCTTCTGAGGCTGACTTGTGAATGACAATTACATTTAAAGACCTGCTCCTTAATGTAATTAAATCTCAAGCATTTTTAAATCATATTTCAACACATTTGGAAAATACTTTTTCAATATATGATTTAAAAAAAAAACAAATTTCTTTTTGTGCCATGAATGAATATAGAGTTTTGCTAACTGCCTTTGATCAAAGAATGCAATAATATTTCTATTATGATTAAAATTTGAGAATTCATATTTTTTTCCTAATCTGAACAATATTATTCCTCAGAATAATGAATGAATAGCTTATAGGAAAGTTTAAATATTTTCTTCATAAGATTTTGATGAAAAATATTCATTGTCAGGAATACAAGAGGAATTGTGCATGATAGATGCAGAAATGTACACTTAGACAGAGCTCATTCAAGTTTCATTAAAAATTTAATGAGAAACTGTTTTGGTTTATGCTGAGCCTAATAACCTTTTAGACCCCTTACTGCAACTATTAGGAGTGTATGACTTCTCTGCCTAACTTTCAACTATTTCTCATCATCTTTGCTAATGAAATAAAATATTTCTTCTTTATGAGGGAGCAGATGTGGTTTATTTATTTCTTTACGAAATTTATATCTCACTGCAGTCATAGAAAATTCTTGGAGGCTCACAATAATAAGCAAATATTATGCAATAATCAATCAAACAAAAATCTTACAAATACATTAAAACATGCCAGAATAATACATGGTGTCAGTCTGCAAAAGATCTCTGGAAAAGCTTTTTTAAAAACCTTAACTTAAAGCCCGGTCCAAATGGCCGACAGATGCAAAATGTATACATGAAGGACACAGCGGACAAGCAAAATTTCGGGGGTGGATCCATCCATTGTCATCCGCTCCAAAAAGTGGTGAAAATTTGCATAAACAGAATGGAAAAGAATGGAAAAGAATGGACGTGGGTAGTATGTAGCGGGGATGTTAAACAGATGTTCATTGGAAGCTTAGCGGATGAAAGCGGATGGAAGGGGATGACACTTCCGAGGGGGTTACAGGGGATAATTGCGAAGCAGATGCTTAGCGGATGAAGCGGATGCATCACGTACGCCTAAAGGAAAGAAAGGGGATGCCGCGCGGATGTATATCGGATGCAAACCATTCACTGCACATCCTTTCTATTTCCGTGCTACTAACGATGTATAGACGTTCCATGTACCTTTTCTTTCCTCCCTCTTTCCATTTTCAGCTGCAGCGGATATGAGTTGCGAGGATGCCCAGAGAATGCAGAAAGGATACAGTGGACATTTAATGGATGATAAACGGACATATAACGTTTACTGCTCGTATGTCATGGATTTACATCATACACGGCAGAAAGTTCATCCGTTCACAAAGTTTTGTGCAGCTCAAAACTTCTTGCACGGATGAAATTGCAGTGGACGGATGCTCAACGGATAGAGTGTATGAAACACGTATACAATGAGTACACAATGGATGCACAGCGTTTTCCAACTGATGGCAAGCTTTTTTTAACGTTTTACATCCTCTTTGCATCCATAAGTGCAGTGGGACCGGACCTTTAGGCTGATTCGAACAGAAACATGGCATCCTGCAGATTACCCAATTCCTTGCCATAGAGAGTTTTATAGGTTAAAACTAGCACTTTAAATTGCAGCATAATTCTCTTTAGTATTGATTTATGTTATGTTCTATTAATGATGCACTGAAATATGTATGAAGGAAATGGGGACCATCCGTAAATAAAAGTTGTTTCAGTTCTTTTTGGATATTTTTTGCCAACGTTGAATAGTCGCTTTGCATAGTGAAACGGGCAGCATATAAATTTAATAATTATTAATTAAATTTAAATCTAATAAATAAACATCAATTATAGATATTGTTATGATTAATACAGGTGTGAGAATTATCCAAGAGTCAATTCAAATTTGAAATTCAAACATAACACATTTAATCAGGATTTGAGGTTTAAAGGTAGCAAGATTTAAGCACATTGAGAGTAGATTTGACAAATGTCCTCAGCATTGCTTAATTTGCTGGAGTGGGGATGTACAATTGGGTATAATCAGCATATTTATGAAATTTTACCAATGGCAACAGATGAGGTCATCCAGCTGTCTCATCTAGATGTTAAATAGGAGAGGAGAAAGCATCAACCCATGCAGCACTACACATTGTAAAGGTCAAAGGTGGGATCTCTCCTCCCCAATTACTAGAAACAGGACTGACATCATAGAAAGGAGGTGAACAATACCATGCCACCCACCTCTAAAACTCTGAGTTACTCCCAGAAGGATATCATGGCATTGAATCCTGCTGAGAGGTCAAATAAGGCAAGGATGGACACACAACCATGATGCCACCAATGCCAGAGGTCATACAAAGGTACAACCAATACCTAGTTATATATCATATCCAGGTCTGAATCTTGTCTGAAAAGAAACCAGATAGAAACCAGTCCAAGTTGTCTAGTAAGAAACTCATAGAAATGTTGAGTAGAGCCAGTGCTTCAAATTTCCTAATCAGATTAAAAGAAACTGCACGTGGAAAAATGTATCACTACAGACAACATAATTCATTATGATATACCATTGTATATGTAATAAAAATATGATAAAGAAATAGACTCTTTCTATGTGGTATCTATACAAACTTTCTAATGAATAACATAGACAGCTGTTTTCTCACAAGTAAATTGTCAGCAGATTCCGTTAAAATGAGAACAGGTAAAATTTATCTCTTAATGTAAATACTATGCATCTTTATTGAATCAAACTTATTATCAAACAGTGCCCATAGAATACAACTTTCCACCACAACCACCACCACCAAAAGGGCAAGCCAGTAAAACATAAATTTAGAGCAAAGTCCACACCTTACTAGTATTGGTAACATTGATCTACACATTTTGGGAAATTATTGACCTCCGAGATGAAATGTGTTAATTTTATGTGTTAATTTTACATATTTTGATGAGATGACTTAGAAATCAGCTGATAAACATGCTGGTTGGCTAAACTTTTTGACATATTTCACAATAAAAATATATACACAGGCGAGTATATTTGCCTACAAGGTAGGGAGGTGTCTAATGATCATAATACCTCATAACTTCTCAACAAAGTATAGTAGAACAATGAAAATGGTACCACATGGAAGTGTTTGGATTTATCTTTCTTTTGAGAGCAGCAATGCAGACGACTATGAAAAATACCTGGAAAATTTGTTTAGGTCCTATAAAACATTTGGGGCAGACATGTCATTGAAAATTCACTTCTTACAGTTGCATTTAGACTATTTCCCTTTGAATCGTGGGGCTGTGAGTGATGAGCATGGGGAGAGATTCCACCAAGATATCACAGGCATGGAGAAAAGATATCAAGGGAAATGGAGTCCATCCATGCTTGCCGATTACTGGAATCTCCTCAGGGAAGATCTTACTGCAGTTTACAAGAGAAAAGCCAAAAAGCACAGTAAAAGCCCCTCTCACACTGCACCAACAGATGGAAAGAGGATGTAAAATGGAGAAAAACACTTCCCATCCGTTGGTTACTGCAAAGCTTCCGTTCTGTACTCACTGCCTCCGTTTTGCTTCCTCTCAATCCGTCCAGCATCTGTCTATTGACATTTAATCCGCTCAAAAGGTTTTGAGCTGCTCAAAACTTTTTGAGCAGAAAATGTATCCAACGCGTCCATTCTGCATCCGCAACGCATACGGGGAACATCCGTTCTACATCTGTCGGCATCCGTTACGCATCCGCTACATCTGCTAGGCATCCGCTGCGCATCCGCGCAACTCAAATCCGCTCCAGCAGAAAGCGGACACAGGGAGGAAGCGGAACGGATGCGGAACGGACGCGGAATGGACGCGCAGCGTTAGTAGCACAGATGGAGAAAGGATGAAAGTGGATGCAGCACGCAAAGAAAGCTTTTAAAATGGAAAAAACGTTTGCAGAGGGGACCTATCTCGGATATTAAGGATGTCTAGAGGATGCCTAGAGGATGCAAAAGGACACATAGGGGAAAACCTATATTGCCTATAAAAAGGGGGAGCAACTCACCTGGATCTCACTTTCAGTCCAGCAGCCCTGCTGTGCAGACCTTTGCAGCCTTCATCTGCCTCTTGCTCTTCCACAGCATCCAGTCATGTACACCTTGGATCGTAACAAACTCCTTTTGGTAGCCACCATCGTTCTGCAACAGTGCGAAGCCATCTACAGGCTCTGTGAACTCTACTACGGGAAGAAAAGGAGGTAGCCAAGAAGCATCTGGGTCCGAAGATGGATCAGGAGAAGAGCAGAGTACGGACTGTACAACAAGCTGATAGTGGAGCTCAGGAACGAAGACCCTCGTGCATTCCAGAACTTCATGAGGATGCCTCCAGCCATGTTTGACGAAGTTGTGCAGTGGCTGACACCCAGGTTGACCAAGCAGAGCACCAACTTCCGCCCCAGCCTGGACCCTGGACTCAAGGTGGCACTCACTCTGCGCCACCTGGCCTCAGGGACCACCTACAGGAGCATGCAGTACGGCTGGAGGGTGCCACACAACACCATCAGCATTGTGGTCAGAAAAGTGGTGCAGGCCATCATCAAAGAATACCTGGAGGAGCTCCTCCAGTGCCCCTCCACTGAAGAAGGCTGTAAGAAAGTTGCAAACAGTGGTATCAGAGGTGGAACTTCCCACACACCGTTGGAGCCATAGATGGCAAGGAAATGGCCTGCAAAGCACCAGCCAAGTTGGGGTCCACTTATTTCAACTACAAGGGCTTCTTTAGCATCGTCCTCTTCGCCATGGTCGATGCTGACTACAAGTTCATGTACATCGATGCTTCAGGCAACGGGTCATGTTCAGATGCCCATGTATACAACGCCAGTCATCTCAAGGAGGGGCTGGAATGCAACCTCATCGTGGGCTTCCCAGATCCAGAACCCCTGCCCAACGACACGCAAGATGGGCCCTACTTCATCGTTGGGATGATGCCTTCTCCCTCACAACCTACCTCATGAAGCTCTACACCTCCAGATGCCTCACCCGTGAAGAGAGGATCTTCAACTACAGCCTGTCCAGGGCAAGGCGGGTGGTGGAGAACGCCTTTGGCATCCTGGCCATAGGTTCCAGGTACTTCTCACCACCATGCAGCATCACCCAGAGACCGTGAGGAGGATTGTGGAAGCTTGCTGCATCCTGCACAATCTCATGCGCACCCGCTACCCAGTCTTGCAGAACAGGCTCGTGAACCTCCAACAAGGAAATGGGGACATGGAGCCTGGGGAATGGAGGCAAGGGCAAAACCTGATAGACAGTGAGGATGTGCATGGCCCCAACAGAGCCTCACGTGAAGGGAAGAAGCAGCGCAACCTCCTGAAACACTGGTACAACTCCCCAGCTGGAGCAGTGGAGTGGCAAGACAGGATGGTAGAAGATTAATCGATGCTTCCTTCAGCCTGTCTCATCACATGGATGAGATCGGGCCATGTATGTTGGGTGGGCCTACAATGAACAGGGCATTTAATAAAGAGTTGTGTTTATGTTGACATGTGTGGGTCAATGATTACATTAGTATTGATAATGAAGGGCCATAGGTGTGGCACCTGGGAGGGTGGACCATACAGTCTCACTATGCTTGCACTGGAGGTTTACCTATCCCCACAGCTATCTCAACCCATCCCACAGCTATCTCAACCCATCCCACAGCTATCTCAACCCATCCCACAGCTATCTTCACCCATCCCAAAGGTATCCCTGCCCATCCCACAGCTATCTTAACCCATCCCACAGATATCCTAACCCATCCCACAGGTATCCCTGCCCATCCCACAGCTATTACCCATCCCAAAGGTATCCCTGCCCACCCCACTGCTATCCTTACCCATCCCACAAGTGTCCAAATAAAGTCTACAGGTAGCCACCCAGTCTCTGGCACTCTTATCGGTCACTCGGAGGTGTGCCCAGTCTCAGGGGTGAAGGGTCCAGGTGCTGTGGAGGTGGCTGCTGCTGGAGTGCTGGTCTGAAGCCCCACTGGATTGCCTGGTCCCGAGAGGACAACAGGTGACGGTGTGTTAAGGAAGCTCTCAGAAAGCTGGCTCAGCCCTTTGATGTTGAGAGTCCTTCCTCCATGCCATGAGGTGTCAGTCCCAATACCGATGACAGATGTATTGAGGCCGGGCTTGGGTGTGGGGTGGAGGAAGGAGCAGTGTAGTGGGGTTGTCTAGTCTGCAGCTGGGTGAGGACTGGCGTGGGTGGCATCGGTGGCATGGGTGGCATGGGTGGCATCAGTGGTGTGGGTGGCATCGGTGGCATCAGTGGAACTGGTGGCAATGGTGGCGTCCGATGAGCCTGTGCCTGGACTGGGAAGGGCTGATGCCTGTGCTGCTGGACCTCCTGGTAGCTATAGCCCTGGTAGGTGAGGGCCTGTGGGAAGCCTTGGAATGGGAGTGCCATCACCTGGGGTGGAGGAGCAGACCTGGACTGGGTGGGAGCAGGTTCCTCTGGATCTGGAGGGTTGTGAAGCAGCTCAGTGATCCGGTCCTTCACCACCTGGTACTGGCGTTCCGCCATGTCCGTGAGGGTCTGGTTGACATAGGTGAGGAAGGGCGTGCAGTTGGAGGATGAGGAGTTGGTGTGGACCAGCTGAGAGAGGAGATCTATGCTGCTCCAGATGGTGTCCCTGATCTCCAGCAGGACAGTGTGGCTCTGCTCCTCCTGCTGTCTGACTCTCTGCCTTTCTGTGGAGGTGGAACTGGGGGTGGATGCAGGTAGGACTGAGGTGGAAGTGCCGTCTCCTTTCTCCCACTGCGCCAGGGAGTCCTCCACACACTCCGCCACAGTTAAAACAACTGTCCGCGGGTTCTCCGCCGTGGGACGCTCCACAGAAACCTGCCTGGAGACAGGAGCTGACTCTCGGCCAGAAGAGGACTGGGTCTCAGCAGGCTGCCAGAGAGAGAGGGTTGTGAGAGGGGCTGCTCCTCGATGGCGGATCTCACCCTCCAGGAAGCTGCACCTGTCCATGACGTAGGTCTCTCTGAATGTCAGCTTGAGCGTGGCCTGGCCTGATTTCTTTTTTTTTTTTTTTGAAAGAATTTTATTAATTTTTAACAAACAAACATATACAAACAAAACACAAAACATAAAAAACATAAAAGCATAAAATATCTTTTTGGACGGCAGTTTGATCCCGAGTTACATCTTTTTATACAGACATAAATTCAAGTTCATGCTTACTTTTATATAGCATTCCATTTCTTATTTACTATTTTACATTTTCTATATAGCTTCTCCCCTCTTTTCACTCTCTTAATTCTATTATATTTATTTCATCTCAATTTAAATCATTATACTTATATCCTTTGTCTGTCCTGTTTCAGCTGTCTATTATCTTTTCTCATTAACACAAAATTTCTTCTGTAATGACTGATTGGAGTATAATGCCTTGTCATACTTATCCTTCCCCTAGTTTTAAAGCTTAACATAACACATAATTTTCATTCAAATTCTGCGTAGTACATTCTAAAGATAAACTCAATATTTTAAAACAAGAAAAAA
>BLBF01000041.1:6703038-6715058 GCA_015471245.1 Laticauda colubrina
TAGATAGATAGATAGATAGATAGATAGATAGATAGATAGATAGATAGATGATAGATAGATAGATAGATAGATAGATATAGATAGAAAGATAGATATAGATAGATAGATAGAAAGATAGATAGATAGATGCTCACAGAAGACATTATGATTTTTGTCCTGAAAACTTTAGTCTAATATTGGAATAGGCATTAATAGACCTATCCTTCATGAATCACCCATTTAAACCAATAGCAGCATACCATCATATGTTACAGCCCTGCCAACACTCACGATTCTGCCGTGAGTCTCACGATTTTTTGTCATGTCTCACGGTCTCACGACAAGGCTCCTCAATCTCACGCCAAATTTAAAACGCTTTTTTTTTTATAACCACCGTTATATGGTGGTGAGGAGGGCCCGGAATCCCCTGGTTCAGCCAGCGGTTATTTCTGTCCAGTGGGTTCAATGACTGCTTGGAAGGAAAATCCCCACCTTCTCCCTCTCGGTGGCCGTGTCTCGATTTGCGCCGGAGCAGCGACTTAGTGAGGCGGCTTCCCACAATGAGAGTCTTGGCTCTCGCACTCCCTGTCAGCTGGCCCTTAGCAGCCCTCGCCTCAAGTAAAACTCATGTGAAGTTGGGCGCCATTTTTCTCCCTGGATGGACGATGAGCTGCAACTTTTGCCCCAATGCCTTTTCCTCTGGGCTTCACTTCTGCTGTTCAGGGAAGTCGCGCCCAAAGCCCTGTCCTCCCAGAATCTTTCTGATGGTGAGCCTTGGTCTTGGCCCATCTTCACAGGGCGTTGAGCTCGGCGGTTGATCGCCACCATGTTGCTCAGAATGGGATAGCCTGACAGATCGAAGTTAATTGGGGGAGGGGTGTTTCTGTGCTGGGATCTACTCAAAAATAGTTATAATTTACCTGTTCCCAGCTCTTGGGGAAATGTCGGTAATTACACCATCGTAACTGGAGTGGGAAACTCAGAAATAAAACAAAGATTCAGGACATTGGGTAGTAATAGAAGAAAGAACGCTGAGGCCAAGGTTGTTTGTAATTTACATACTAAATTATGTCTGATGCGTTATCAGTTCTAAAATTGGTCATAACTGAATGTAATTTGGGATTATTGTTTCGATTTTGTGCCTCATTTACCCATGTATTGAAACACGGGTAAAAGATCTTATATCTGATGGAATTAAGTTCAAATATTTATGTGGTATGTTTCACGTGACCGTGAATCTCAATATTTTTTATAGAATCTCCAGATTTTTTTTCATGGGTCTCCAGATTTTCCTTTATCAGGGGTTGGCAGGTCTGTATGTTAGCATTCAAAAAATGTAACCACACATTGTCTTGAAAGAAGTCTATTCTCTTTATGTCATACTACTCACATATTTCATTGGAAAACCCCAAGGTCTTGTCTTATAGGAGAGGAAAAAGAAGTTTCTCATACTCTGCATAGTGTCATCTCAGAGCACATAAATGAATGTAAAGAAACATAAAGAGAGAACTTTCTGCCTATAATGGGATTTCTTTTGTCTCTCTTGATGTATATTATTCTAACTTAGGCAGCTACAGTAACATGATAAAATGCTGAAGTGAGTGACATTTAATAACAGAAAATGTATTCAGAGAAAACTTGAATTGTTAAGTATCTCGAGCAGAATCTCAGAGGGGGCCCAAGCATCATAGCATAAAAATAATTCAATCCTCACCTGATAAAAGGAATTTTTAGAAATAACTCACTTCTTGTTTTATTGAGTATAGACTAATTCAGAAGTTTATTATTTATCTGGCAGGTATTTAGCATAACAAATCAATTTAAGGTGACACCTGAGACTAAGTAATTTATATTGAAAGTCAAAATCAAGATTAAAAAGGAAGATTAAGCACCTGGTTTGTATAAGCAGGACATTTTGATAACCAGGTCTCCAATGACAGCCTGACCTTTGCAAATGGTTGAGGGGGTTAGCATAACTACTGCAACTATTTGTTGTGTCAGACCATGCCCCTTTTCTAGTACTTTGTAATATTGAATAGAAAATAAGGAATGTTTACTAAGAGTTGGAAGAAGAATTCACTTACATTCAACAAGTGTCAGGTTTTCTAAAATACATATCTTGAATAGACAACTTTTCTGTATCCAATTTTTGCTAAGAATTTAACTTCAGTGTTAAATTGCTCCTCATGTACAATAAGAAGTTAGTCCCACTGAATCCATGGATATTTACTGTAGGTAAGTATAGAATTAGAGCCTTAATGTCAATTTCCTATTATTCAGAATTTTCTGGGATGTGACTTTTCCTTAAGGAGTTAGAGTTGAGCAATAGGCTGGCTGCCCACCAATATCTGACGTTACAAGATTTGAATAATGATGTACACAAAGCCCATATCATGAAAACAGAATGCAGAATTCACAGATTAGTATTTGGCATTTCAATTTCATTTCTGTGGTGTATTTGTGCATGTAAGTAGTTGATTACAGAGGGAACAAATTTCATATAAAGTCATATAAATATAGATTTATATTGTACTCTTGCTCAAAGTCTTTTTGCACAGTATAGGTAGTCCTCAAATTACAACCATTCATTTAGTAACAATTCAAAGTTATAATGACACTGCATTTGGTGACAACCGGTCCTCATATTTACAATCATCCCTATATGATTTTGATCATGTGATCATGATCAAATATCCTGGGGTCATGGGATCACCATCTGCAACCTTTCCAACTTGCTTCTGACAAGCAAAATAGTAATAGAGGTAGCACTTAGACTTATATACCTCTCTGAGGTACTTTGCAGCAATTTGACCAATTTATAAATGTCAGTATATTGGATCTTCATTTTACTGACCTTGGAAGGATGGAAGGCTGAGTCAACAGTCAAGACTGAACTCCTGGCTATGGGCAAAGCTAGCCTGAAATACTGCATTCTTTGTGCCATCACCAAAGAAGCTGAATTTACTTAACTATCAACTTAATTTACTTAATTGCAGTGATTCATTTAACAACAGTGGTTAAATGAGGTGGAAAATTGGGTGTGGCTCACTTTACAACTGCCTTGCTTTGTGGAAATTCTGATTCAAATTATGATTGTCAATCAAAGACCACCTGTATAAAATCTTACATAATCTACAGTAAGATCAAGGCCCTAAATGAAATGAGCTTGGGATTCTGGAGCAGTTTGTTAGAAATGAGACAACTGTTTGACAGTATTGTCAACATATTCTCTTAGACATTCTATCAGCATTTCAAAATCTGTGCAGCTAATCATTCAATCAAAAATTAAAAAGTTATGTACTGAAAAAAATTGCATTCTTTTTGCCTATTTGTAGACATTCAAAGGTGTATAAAGTTCCCTAAATAGCCAGAATCAGAGCATGGAGATAGAATTTTATTTTAAAGGGTGCACATTTGCTTAAGATGCAAATATAATAGTAATACTTAAAGAAGACAGCATTTTACTTTGACAGGAAATTTAGAACAATATAATTACTTAATCATGATTATAAATTGTTCACAATGCTCCTAGTTGATAAATTTTAAATAACTTTGCAAGAATTTATACAAGAAGATCAATCTGGGTTTTAACCTAAAAGTCAATTAAAAGATAATATTGAAACTGTACTGGATACTTTGAACAGCACAATGAAAAACACATTGCTTTTATTGTTTTAGATATAGAGAAAGCCTTTGACATTTTCTGGACATTTTTGTTTAAAATATTGAGAGCTATGAATTTTGGGGGTAATTCTATAAAATAGATAAAATTGATACTTAAAGAAGGTACAATGGATGAAAGAATGACTGTTGCTGAAAAACAGATGTTTTAGGAATTAGAAGAAGATGATTTATGATTTGGGTGGCATAGATGTTTATGGTAACATAAAGCTAAGATTAATGCAGACTTTAAAAATTGTCTTGTTAGATATGCCATACTGAGAATATGGAGCAGATAAAAAACTAGGATGTGCCAGAAAATATCTTCGTGGCAATGGAAGCATTTTATAGAAGAGAAATTATACCGAAGCATAAATGGTTAAGCCCCTGTCACACTGCACCAACAGATGGAAAGAGGATGTAAAATGGAGAAAAACACTTGCCATCCGTTGGTTAACGCGATGCTTCCGTTCTGTACTCACTGCCTCCATTTTGCTTCCTCGCTATCCGTCCAACATCCATCTATTGACATTTCATCCGCTCAAAAGGTTTTGAGCTGCTCAAAACTTTTGAGCGGAAAATGTATCCAACGTGTCCATTCTGCATCTGCGAGGCATACGGGGGACATCCGTTCTGCATCCGTCGGCATCCGTTACGCGTCCGCTACATCCGCTAGGCATCCGCTGTGCATCTGCGCAACTCAAATCCACTCCAGCAGAAAGCAGACACAGGGAGGAAGCAGAACGGATGAGGAATGGACACGCAGAGTTAGTAGCACAGACGGAGAAAGCATGAAAGCGGATGCAGCACACAAAGAAAGCATTTAAAACGGAAAAAACGTTCGCAGAGGGGACCTATCTCGGATATTAAGGATGTCTAGAGGATGCCTAGAGGATGCCTAGAGGATGCAAAAGGACACATAGGGGAAAACCTATATTGCCCATAAAAAGGGGAAGCAACTCACCTGGATCTCACTTTCAGACCAGCAGCCCTGCTGTGCAGACCTCTGCAGCCTTCATCTGCCTCTTGCTCTTCCACGTCATCCAGTTATGTCCATCTTGGATCATAACAAACTCCTTTTGGTAGCCACCATCATTCTGCAACAGTGCGAAGCCATCTACAGGCTCTGTGAACTCTCCAACAGGAAGAAAAGGAGGAGGCCAAGAAGCATCTGGGTCCGAAGATGGATTGGGAGAAGAGCAGAGGATGGACTGTACAAAAAGCTGATGGTGGAGCTCAGGAACGAAGACACTCATGCATTCCAGAACTTCATGAGGATGCTTCCAGCCATGTTTGATGAAGTTATGCAGCGGCTGACACCCAGGTTGACCAAGCAGAGCACCAACTTCCGCCCCAACCTGGACCCTGGGCTCAAGGTGGCACTGACTCTGCGCCACCTGGCCTCAGGGACCACCTACAGGAGCATGCAGTACGGCTGGAGGGTGCCACACAACACCATCAGCATTGTGGTCAGAAAAATGGTGCAGGCCATCATCGAAGAATACCTGGAAGAGCTCCTCCAGTGCCCCTCCACTAAAGAAGGCTGGAAGAAAGTTGCAAACAGTGGTATCAGAGGTGGAATTTACCAAACACCGTTGGAGCCATCAATGGCAAGCATGTGGCCTGCAAAGCTCCAGCCAAGTCAGGGTCCACTTATTTCAACTACAAGGGCTTCTTCAGCATCATCCTCTTTTCCATGGTCGATGCTGACTACAAGTTCATGTACATCGATGCTTCAGGTGACGGGTCATGTTCAGATTCCCAGGTATACAACGCCAGTCATCTCAAGGAGGGGCTGGAATGCAACCTCATCATGGGCTTCCCAGATCCAGAACCCCTGCCCAATGACACGCAAGATGTGCCCTACTTCATCATGGGGGATGACGCCTTCTCCCTCAGAACCTACCTCATGAAGCCCTACACCTCCAGATGCCTCACCCGTGAAGAGAGGATCTTCAACTACAGGCTGTCCAGGGCAAGGCGGGTGGTGGAGAACATCTTTGGTATCCTGGCCAACAGGTTCCAGGTACTTCTCACCACCATGCAGCATCGCACAGAGACCATGAGGAGGATCGTGGAAGCTTGCTGCATCCTGCACAATCTCATGCGCACCCGCTACCCAGTCTTGCAGAACAGGCTCGTGGACCTCCAATAAGGCAATGGGGACATGGAGCCTGAGGAATGGAGGGAAGGGCAAAATCTGATAGACACTGAGAATGTGCAAGGCCCCAACAGAGCCTCACGTGAAGGGAAGAAGCAGCGCAACCTCCTGAAACACTGGTACAACTCCCCAGCTGGAGCAGTGGAGTGGCAAGACAGGATGATAGATGATTAATGGATGCTTCCTTCAGCCTGTCTCATCACACTGATCACGCCTACAATGAACAGGGCATTTAATAAAGAGTTGTGTTTATGTTGACATGTGTGGATCAATGATTACATTAGTATTGATAATGAAGGGCCATAGGTGTGGCACCTGGGAGGGTGGACCATACAGTCCCACTATGCTTGCACTGCAGGTTTATCTATCCCCACAGCTATCTTAACCCATCCCAAAGGTATCCCGTCCCGTCCCACAGCTATCTTCACCCATCCCAAAGGTATCCCTGCCCATCCCACAGATATCCTAACCCATCCCACAGGTATCCCTGCCCACCCCAATGCTATCCTTACCCATCCCACAAGCATGCAAAGGCTTAAACCATTTCTAAAAGTTTCTACCAAGACTTTATTAAATAAAATGAATGAGGCAAGTGTGTGAAGCAAAGATAATATTTATTAATAACAAGCTGTAAAAGAAAAATGACCCAAGTCAAGTGTCCAAATAAAGTCTACAGGTAGCCACCCAGTCTCTGGCACTCTTATCGGTCACTCGGAGGTGTGCCCAGTCTCAGGGGTGAAGGGTCCAGGTGCTGAGGAGGTGGCTGCTGCTGGAGTGCTGGTCTGAAGCCCCACTGGGGTACCTGGCCCCGAGAGGACAACAGGTGACGGTGTGTTGAGGAAGCTCTCAGACAGCTGGCTCAGCCCCGTGATGTTGAGTGCTCCTTCCTCCATTCCATGAGGTGTCAGTCCCAATACTGACAACAGATGTACTGAGGCCGGGCTTGGCTGTGGGGTGGAGGAAGGAGCAGTGTAATGGGGCTGTCTGGTCTGCAGCTGGGTGAGGACTAGCATGGGTGGCATCTGTGGCATGGGTGGCATCGGTGGCATCAGTGGCATCATTGGCGTGGGTGGCATCGGTGGCATCAGTGGAACTGGTTGCAACGGTGGCGTCCGATGAGCCTGTGCCTGGACTGGGAAGGGCTGCTGTCTGTGCTGCTGGATCTCCTGGTAGCCGTAGCCCTGGTAGGTGAGGGCCTGTGGAAAACCTTGGAATGGGAGTGCCATCACCTGGGGTGGAGGAGCAAACCTGGACTGGGTGGGAGCAGGTTCCTCTGGATCTGGAGGTTTGTGAAGCAGCTCAGTGATCCGGTCCTTCACCACCTGGTACTGGCGTTCCGCCATGTCCGTGAGGGTCTGGTTGACATAGGTGAGGAAGGGCTTGCGGTTGGAGGATGAGGAGTCAGTGTGGACGAGCTGAGAGAGGAGATCTATGCTGCTCCGCATGGTGTCCCTGATCTCCAGCAGGACAGTGTGGCTCTGCCCCTCCTGTCTGGCTCTCTGCCTTTCTGTGGAAGTGGAGCTGGGGGTAGATGCGGGTAGGACTGTGGTGGAAGTGCTGTCTCCTTTCTCCCACTGCGCCAGGGAGTCCTCCACGCACTCCGCCACAGTTAAAACAACTGTCCATGGGTTCTCTGCCGTGGGACGCTCCACAGAAACCTGCCTGGAGACAGGAGCTGACTCTCGGCCGGAAGAGGACTGGCTCTCAGCAGGCTGCCAGAGAGAGAGGGTTGTGAGAGACCCTTCAGGAAGCTGCACCTGGCCATGACATAGGTCTCTCTGTCTGTCAGCTTGACCGGGGCCTGGCCAGATTTCTTGAGGTGCAGCTTCCCGTACCAGGTGTGCATATGATTCGACAAGCCGAGGAGCACCTCCAAAGTGTAGCCCAGACTCTCTGCCTTCTCTCTCCAAGCAGCCTGCTTCCTTTTGGTATCCCTGTAGAGCCTGTGTCCCTTCCGCCATAGATAGTCATTCTCTCTCAGCCACTCCAGCACCTCATCCTCGTGTTCCTCCTCAATGGAGTATTGCCTCCTCTCCCATTCTCGCATATGCCTCTTCCTCCCTTTGGCAGGACCAGATGGGCCCTCATCAGAGGGGCTTCCGGGTTGTAGGGGCTGCTCCTCCACACCACCAGCAGCAGCAGCACCAGCAGGATCATCATCAGCAGCAGCAGCAGCAGCACCAGCAGGATCATCATCATCATCATCAGCAGCAGCAGCAGCAGCAGCACCAGCACCAGCAGGACCAGGATCAGCAGCAGCAGAGTAAGCACCAGCAGCACCAGCAGCACCAGGAGCACCAGCAGGACCAGTAGCATTAGCAGGACCACGAACACGAGCAGGACAAGCAGGACGAGCAAGACCAGGAGCATGAGCAGGACCAGCAGGATGAGCAAGACCAGCAGGACGAGTAGGACCAGCAGGACAAGCAGGACCAGCAGGATGAGGAGCAGCTACAGTAGAGTAAGCACCAGCAGAAGCACCACCGCCAGAAGCAGCATCATCAGCTCCTTCAGAAGCAGCATCAGCAGAAGCCCCAGCACCAGGAGCAATGCCAGGAGAGTAAGCACCACCAGAAGCACCACCACCAGAAGCAGCATCAGCAGAGTAAGCACGAGCAGAAGCACCACCGCCATAAGCATCATCATCAGCTCCTCCAGAAGCAGAAGCAGCAGAAGCCCCAGCCCCAGAAGAGCGAGCCCGTGCTGCAGAAGCCCCAGCAGAAGCAGAGTGAGGGCCAGGGGGTGGGAAGGTGGCCCTGTCCCTCTTGCCAGGGCTGGCAGCAGATGGCTGAGGCTTTCTCTTCTTCCCCATGGTTGTGGGGTTGCTGGCTGGCAGCAAGGCTGGCAGGCAGGCAGGCAGGCAGGCAGGCTGGCAGGAAGGCTGGCAGGAAGGCTGGCAGGAAGGCAGTCACCAAGGCAGGCACCAAGGCTGGCAGGAAGGCTGGCAGGAAGGTAGGCACCAAGGCTACCTGGCAGCAGGCGAACTGGCAGCAAGTCTTGCAGGGAGGCTGGCAGGGAGGCTGGCAGGGAAGCTGGAAGGGAGGCTGGCAGGATGGCAGGCAGCAAGGCTGGCAGCAAGGTTGGCAGGCAGGCATGCAGGGCAGGCTGGCAAGGCACTCGATGTGTCTGGAAGCAGGTCTTTCCTCTGAATGGTGACCTTCTTGGGAGCCTCCCTTTATATCCGCGGGGCTGACGCAATGCATCTTCCCCACATGTGCAGTGAACACTAGGCATCCGCTAGGCTTCCACTGTACATCCGCTAGGCTTCCACTCTGCATCCGCTTCATCTGCTAGGCATCTGCTGTGCATCCGCTTGATCCGCTCGGCGTCCGTTCTGCATCCACTGTATCCATTCCGCGTCCTCTTTGCTGCGCTCCCCCGGAAGCCTTGCGGATGTGCCATCCGCTCCCATCCACTTCCATCTGCTAGGCTTCAGTTCCGCATCTGCTTTCCATCCACCCTGCACCCTCCCCCCGTCCGTTCCTTTCCGTGTTATCCGCTCTGGTTATGCAAATGTTTGCCCCTTTTGAGAGCGGATAACAACGGATGGAACATTTTTCTCGTCCGCTGTGTCCTTTTTACAAACGTTTTGCATCCGTCAGCCAGTGTGACAGGGCCTTTAATTAGACAGGGTCTAATTTATTATAATTTTTTTCAAGTAGAATATAAAATAAAATTGAAAGGAAACTTGGCAGTAGGATATATATATATAATTATCAAAAAAAATTAAAGTAGATAAAATAACATTTGGTTTGGAACATTGTAAGACTGGGTTTGAAATGAACTGTGCAGAAATGATGAACATATTATTGCTAAATATATAAACTATTATTGAGATTTGAAATAGAAGAAGAACAAATAATATCATATAATTGTATATTATAATGTAATAAAATATATTATTATTATTATACCAGGAAGTATAATAAAATTGGCAAAAAAAATTCTGTTTGTTTGGTCTGGGAGGCCTTATGTCATCCTCCTCTGACAGATCCAGCTTCTCAGGTGGTGTTTGTAATTGATCAGCCTCATAGGATACCTGGCTTTGTCCTTTCTGAGCCTGACATTCCACAGGATCAGCTGAAGTAGTTTCTCCAGATTCTGAGTCTATAGCCTGGGCCACCAGACAGCTTGGAAGAGAGTGTTAGAAATGAATGGTCGTTTGACTGTGTTGATTGTAGCAGTGGAATAGCTTTGAAGCAGCCACTTGTTTGCCAAATTTGAGTGCCACAAGAGTAATGAGCTCCGTGTTTTGGATGTATTTTTTAAGCTCGTCCATTTGAGATACATTGATTCAAAAATTGGAGCCCTCTGATGCACTGTTTCCCCCAGCTGAAGATAAACAGGAGGGTTTTAGTAGTATATGTGTGTCTATATATACACACATGAAACTATGCACTAATCCCAAATCCCCTTTTTATAGTATATCCAATAATCCTCTCTAGCTAAGTGCATTAAGTTATTTTAAAAAAAACACACACATAGTGCAATATGTACCTTAAAATTAAAAAGATTAGATGTCTTTTGAATTCAACTAAATACATAATTTGTTTCCAGCAGTTTTCATTAAATTAATAACTGGAGGATAAAGGTAAATCATGAATTAATTTCTCTGGAAAATCCTATAATCAGCTGCATTAATCAAAATGTAATTTCTAATTCTTTCTGTTTTCTTTTAAAGATTGGTTCCAGGGTGGGGAAAAGCACAAAAGGAACAAAAATGGACACAGCCTATCTTCATGAAAAAGGATAAGGACACTTGTAGACAAGGATTTAGTGCTAGTTAAAAGTAGTTCCAGACATCTAGTGCTAAAAAGCTGAGCCAATTTATTGGTTTGGTTCCACTTCTGTTAAACTGAAAGCTAGTTGATTTTAAGATACTGTGATTTCATTTCCTAACTGGGTTTAATGTATGACTGCCTATATGTATCAGGCCACAGATTAGGGGCAAGTCCATTATAGGGAACTTGAAAGTATAAACTCCTCCAGATCCCACATAAATGTATTAAAAGCCTGGGGATTCCTACAGCAAGTTAAGCCCATGCCACACTGGCCAACAGATGCAAACAGGACACAGCGGATGAGCAAAATGTTCCATCCGTTGTTATCCGCTCTCAAAAGGGGCAAAAATTTGCATAACCGGAGCGGATAACACGGACGCGGGGAGGACGCAGGGCGGATGCAAAGTGGATGTGCAACGGAAGCCTAGCGGATGGGAGCGGATGGGAGACAATGGGAGTGGGTGGCACATCTGCAGGGCTTCCGGGGGGCCTCAGCGAAGCGGACGCGGAACGGAAAGAGCGGATGCAGAGCAGATGCCGAAAGGATGAAGCGGATGCACAGCGGAAGCCTAGCGGATGCACAGCGGAAGCCTAATCGATGCCTGGCGTTCACTGCGCATGCGGGGAGGATGCATTGCATCAGCCCCGCGGATATAACGGAAGCAGCTCGGAAGCAGGTTGCCATTCAGAGGAAAGACCTGCTGCCGGACACATCGACTGCCTTGCCTGCCCTGCCTGCAAGCCTTGCTGCCAGCCTGCCTGCAAGCCTTGCTGCCTGCCTTCCTGCCAGCCTTGGTTCATGTCTGCCTGCCAGCCTTGGTGCATGCCTGCCTGCCAGCCTGTCTGCCAGCCTTCCTGCCAGCCTTGGTGCCTGCCTCCCTGCAAGCCTTCTTGCCAGCCTTGGTGCCAGCCTCCCTGCCAGCCTCCCTGCCTGCCTTGGTGCCAGCCTCCCTGCCAGCCTTGGTTCCTGCCAGCCTCCCTGCCAGCCAGCAACCCCACAACCATGCGGAAGCACAGCAAGCCTCAGCCAACTTCTGCCAGCCCTGACAAGAGGGACAGGGCTACCATCCTGCCCCCTGGCCCTCACTCTGGTTCTGCTGGAGCTTCTGCAGCACGGACTCGCTCTTCTGGGGCTGGCGCTTCTGCTGCTTCTGCTTCCGGAGGAGCTGATGACAAGCACTCCAGCACCAGCCACCTCCACAGCACCTGCACCCTTAACCCCTGAGACTGAGCGACCAAGAGGAGTGCCAGAGACTCATTTTTGTCTTATAGCTTGTTGTTAATAAAGTCTATTTTTTATTCACACACTTGCTTCATTTCTTTTTTTTAATAAAGTCTTGCTGGAAACTTTTAGAAATGGTTTAAGCCTTTGCATGCTTGTGGGATGGGTAAGAATAGCTTTGGGATGGGTTAGGATACCTGTGGGATGGGTAATAGCT
>BLBF01000041.1:6715158-6728233 GCA_015471245.1 Laticauda colubrina
GAGACTCATTTTTGTCTTATAGCTTGTTGTTAATAAAGTCTATTTTTTATTCACACACTTGCTTCATTTCTTTTTTTTAATAAAGTCTTGCTGGAAACTTTTAGAAATGGTTTAAGCCTTTGCATGCTTGTGGGATGGGTAAGAATAGCTTTGGGATGGGTTAGGATACCTGTGGGATGGGTAATAGCTATGCGATGGGTTAGGATAGCAGTGGGATAGATAAACCTCCAGTGCAAGCATAGTGGGACTGTATGGTCCACCCTCCCAGGTGCCACACCTACGGCTCTTTCTTATCAATAATAATGTAATAATTATCCACACATGTCAACATAAACACAACTCTTTATTAAACGCCCTGTTCATTGTAGGCCAACCAAACATACATGGCCCACTCTCATCCATGTGATGAGACAGGCTGAAGGAAGCATCCATTAAGCATCTACCATCCTGTCTTGCCACTCCACTACTCCAGCTGGGGAGTTGCACCATTGTCTCAGGAGGTTGTGCTGCTTCTTCACTTCATGTGAGGCTCTGTTGGGGCCTTGCACATCCTCAATGTCGATCAGGTTTTGCCCTTGCCTCCATTCCCCAGGCTCCATGTCCCCATTGGCTTGTTGGAGGTCCACGAGCCTGTTCTGCAAGACTGGGTAGCGGGTGCGCATGAGATTGTGCAGGATGCAGCAAGCTTCCATGATCCTCCTCACGGTCTCTGGGCAATGCTGCATGGTGCTGAGAAGTACCTGGAACCTGTTGGCCAGGATGCCAAAGATGTTCTCCACAACCCTTCTTGCCCTGGACAGCCTGTAGTTGAAGATCCAATTTTCATAGGTGAGGAGTCTGGAGGTGTAGGGCTTCATGAGGTAGGTTGTGAGGGAGAAGTCGTCATTCCCCATGATGAAGTAGGGCACATCTTGCGTGTCGTTGGGCAGGGGTTCTGGATCTGGGAAGCCCATGATGAGGTTGCATTCCAGCCCCTCCTTGAGGTGACTGGCGTTGTACACCTGGGCATCTGAAGAGGAGCCCTTGCCTGAAGCATCGATGTACATGAACTTGTAGTCAGCATTGACCATGGCGAAGAGGATGATGCTGAAGAAGCCCTTGTAGTTGAAATAAGTGGACCCCGAGTTGGCTGGAGATTTGCAGGCCACGTGCTTCCCATCTATGGCTCCAACGGTGTGTGCTAAGTTCCACTTCTGATACCACTGCTCTGCAACTTTCTTCCATTCTTCTTCAGTGGAGGGGTACTGGAGGAGCTCTTCCTTGTATTCTTCGATGATGGCCTGCACCACTTCTCTGACCACAATGCTGATGGTGTTGGATGGCACCCTCCAGCCGTACTGCATGCTCCTGTAGGAGGTCCCTGAGGCCAGGTGGCGCAGAGTGAGTGCCACCTTGAGCCCAGGTTCCAGGCTGGCCGGAAGCTGGTGTTTGCCTTGGTCAACCTGGGTGTCAGGCGCTGCACAACTTCGTCAAACATGGCTGGAGGCATCCTCATGAAGTTCTGGAACACCCGAGTGTCTTCGCTCCTGAGCTCCACCATCAGCTTGTTGTACAGTCCGTCCTCTGCTCTTCTGGTGAACCATCTTTGGACCCAGACTCTTTTTGGGTGGCTCCTTTTCTTCTCGCAGTAGTGTTCACAGAGCCTGCAGATGGCTTCGCACTTTTGCAGAACGATGGTGGCTGCTGAAAGGACTTTGTTACAATCTACGGTGTACATGACTGGATGCTGTGGAAGAAGAAGAGGCAGATGAGGGCTGCAGAGGTCTGCACCGCTGGGCTGCTGGTCTGAAAGTGAGATGCAGATGAGTTGCTCCCCCTTTTTATAGGCAGTATAGGTTTTCCACTAGGCATCCTCTAGACATCCTTAATATCCGAGATAGGTCCCCTCTGCAAACGTTTTTTCCTTTTTAAACGCTTTGTTTCCATTCTGCATCCGTTCTGCATCCATTCTGCATCCGTTCTGTGTCTGTTCCGCTTCCTCCCCACATCCGGACGGATGGAGTTGCGTGGATGCGTAGCGGATGCCTAGCAGATATAGCGGATGCATAACGGATGCAGAACGGATGCGTTGCGGATGCATAGCGGATGCAGAACGAACGAACTGGATCCATTTTCCACGCAAAAGTTTTAGGCAGCCCAAAACTTTTGGAGCAGATGAAACGTCCATAAATGGATGCTGGACGGATAGAGAGGAAGCCAAACGGAGGCAGTGAGTACATCGTGTTTTCGAACGGATGGCAAGGTTTTTTGTCCGTTTTACATCCTCTTTGCATCCATTGGTTCAGTGTGACATGGGCTTTCGCTATGAAATCCAAAAGTTTAGTCAGATCTGCAGAAGGGTACTTGGTATAACAGTGATACCTTTAATTTGATTCTATGGCTCTACTTCATAAGTAGTTACTTAAACCAGGTTATCTGTGGAACAATATATGTGGTTACAATCAATATCCCTCAAAGAATTGTCACTATGCCTCCTGTTTGCACTCACTGTTATGGCTGTTGTGAAGTATTTGATACCCATGGGGACTGATCTTAAGCCCATGTCCCACTGCACCAACGGATGCAAAGAGGATGTAAAACGGACAAAAAAGCTTGCCATCTGTTGGAAAACGCGATGCATCCGTTGTGTACTCACTGCATACGTATTTCATATGCTCTATCCATCAAACATCCGTCTACTGCTATTTCATCCACTCAAAAAGTTTTGAGCTGCACAAAACTTTTTGAGCGGATGAACTTTCCACCGCATACGATCTACATCCATGAAACATAAGGGCAACAAACGTTCTACATCTGTTGCCATCCGTTAAATGTCCGCTTTATCCTCTCAGCATCCTCTGGACATCCCCTCAACTCACATCTGCTGCAGCTGAAAGCGGAAAGAGGGAGGAAGCGAAAGGTACATGGAACGTCCACACAGCGTTAGTAGCACGGAAATAGAAAGGATGTAAGCGGATGCATCTCGTATATAAAGCATTAAAACGGACAAAACGTTCATATATGGGACGTATCTCAGATATTTAGGATATCTGGAGTATGTCTAGAGTATATGGAAGGACACCTAATGGAAAACCGACATCTCCTATAAAAAGGGAGAGGAAATCACCTGAATCTCATTATCAGTCCAGCAGCTGTGGTGTACAGACCTCTTCACCCTTGATCTTGCTCTTCCACATCATCCATTGATCTCCACCATGGATCATCACACACTCCTTATGGTAGCTGCCATCATTCAACACCAGAACCAAGCCCTGTTCAGACTGTTTCACCTTTTCTACGCAAGGAGAAGAAGGAGACATCCAAGAGCTGTGTGGGTCCAAAGATGGATTGGGAGAAGAGTGGAGTTTGGACTGTATGACAAGCTGTTGGTGGAGCTGAGGAATGAAGACACTCATGCATTCCAGCACTTTATGAGGATGCCACCAGCCATGTTTGATGAAATTGTGGAGCGTCTGAGACCCAGGTTGACCAAGCCGAGCACCAACTTCCGTCCCAGCCTGGACCCTGGACTGAAGGTGGCACTGACTCTGTGCCACCTGGCCTCTGGAACCACATACAGAAACATGAAGTATGCCTTGAGGGTGCCACACAACACCATCAGCATTGTGGTCAGAGAAGTGGTGCAGGCCATCATCAAAGAATACGTGGAGGAGCTCCTCCAGTGCCCCACCACTGAAGAAGGCTGGAGGAAATTTGCAGAACAGTGGTATCAGAGGTGGAACTTTCCCCACATCATTGGAGCCATAGATGGGAAGCATGTGGCCTGCAAAGCTCCAGCCAACTCAGGGTCCTCTTTTTAAAACTACAGGGGCTTCTTCAGTATCATCCTCTTTGCCATGGTTGATGCTGACTGCAAGTTCATGTACATCGATGCTTCAGGCAATGGGTCTGCTTCAGATAGCCAGGTGTACAACGCCAGTGACCTCAAGGATGGGTTGGAACACAACCTCATCATGGGCATCCCAGATCCAGACCCCCTACCCACAAGATGTTCCCTACTTCATTGTGGGTGATGACGCCTTCTCCCTCAGAACCTACCTCATGAAGCCCTACACTTCCAGATACCTCACCCGTGAAGAGAGGATCTTCAACTACAGGCTGTCCAGGGCAAGACGGGTGGTGGAGAATGCCTTTGGCATCCTGGCCAACAGGTTCCAGGTACTTCTCACCACCATGCAGCATCACCCAGAGACGGTGAGGAACATCATGGAAGCTTGCTGCATCCTGCACAATCTCATGTGCACCCGCTACCCAGTGTTGCAGAACAGGCTTGTGGACTGCCAACAAGGGAATGGGGACATGGAGCCTGGTGAATGGAGGCATGGACAAAACCTGATAGACACTGTAGATGTACAAGGCTCCAACAGAGCTTCACATGAAGGGAAATAGCAGCGCAACCTCCTGAAACACTGGTGCAACTCCCCAGCTGGAGCAGTGGAGTGGCAAGACAGGATGGTAGATGCTTAATGGATGCTTCCTTGAGCCTGTCTCATAACACTGATGAGATTGTGCCATGTATGTTGAGTGGCCTTACAATGAATAGGACATTAATAAAGAGTTTTGTTTATGTTGAAATGTGTTGATCAATGATTAACTTGTTACTGATAATAAAGGGCCATATGTATGGCAGCTGGGAGGGTGGACCATACAGTCCCACTATGCTTGCACTGGAGGTTTATCTTTCCCACAGCTATTCTTACCTGTCCCATAACTATCCTTACCCATCCCACATCTATCCTTACCTATCCCACAGCTATCCTTACCCATCCCACAACTATCCTTACCCATCCCACAACTATCCTTACCTATGCCACAAGCGTGCAAAGGCTTAACCCTTTTTTCAAATTTTTCACCAACACTTTATTAAGTAAAAAAAATGAACCAAGTGTGTGAAGCAAAGATTACCTTTATTAACTAAATAAAAGCAAAGATAAGGTGAACAGGTAACAACTCAGTCTCTGGCACTATTCTCAGTCACTCTGAGGCATGTCCATGCTCTCAGCTGTCGAGCGGGCAGGGACTGTGGAGGTGGCTGTTGCTGGAGTGCTGGTCTGAGGCACCATTGGGGTGCCTGGCCCCAAGAGTACAACAGTGGATGGTGTGTTCAGGAAGCTCTCAGAGAGCTGACTCAGTCCCGTGAGGTTGAGAGGCCCTTCCTCAAGGACCTGGGATGTCAGGCACAGTACTGAAGACAGATTTTCTGTTGAGGGGCTTGGCTGTGGGGTGGAGGAAGGAGGAATGAAGTGGGGCTGTCTGGTCTGCAGCTGGGCGAGGTGAGGCATCTGTGGCGTGCGATGTACCTGGGCCTGGACTGGGAAGGGCTGTCTCTGGGGTGGGAAGTCCTGGTACTCGTAGCCTTGGTAGGTGAGGGGCTGTTGAAAGCTGTGGAAAGGCTGTGACATCACCTGGGGTGGAGGAGCAGGCCTGGAGTGGGTCGGAGCAGGTTCAGCTGGGCCTGGAGGGTGGTGCAGCAGTGCTGTGATTTCCTCCTTCATCACCTGGTACTGGGCCTCGGGCAGGTCCATGAGGGTCTGGCTCACTTAAGTGATGAAAGGCTTGTGATTAGAGGATGGCATATCGCTGTGGACCAGCTGAGAGAGAAGATCTATGCTCGTCTTTATGGTGTCCCTGATCTCCAGCAGGACAATTTGACTCTGGCCCTCCAGTCTGCCTCTCTGCCTGCTTTCTGTGGAGGTGGAGCTGGGGGTGGGTGATGGTTGGTCTCTGGCTGCTGCTTCTTCTTGCTCCATTTGAGATAGGGGATCCTCCACGTCCTTTGGTATGGGGAGTGCAGCTGTCGGGGGGGGGGTCTCTGCCATGGGCCCTCCAAAGACACCTGCCTGGACATGGTAGCTGTCTCCTGGCTGGAAGAGGAGTGGCTCTCTGTGGGCTGTCTGAGGGAGAGGGTTGACAGAGGGGCTGCTCCTCGGTGGTGGACCTCACCTTCCAGGAAGCTGCACTTGGCCATGATGTACATCTACCAGTCAGTGAGCTTGACAGCGGCCTGGCCAGATTTTTTGAGGTGCAGCTTGCCATACCAGGTGTGCATGTGCTTCCACCATCCCAGGAGTACATCTGCAGTTTAGCCCAGGCCCTCTGCCTTGTCTCTCCACGCTGCCTGCTTCCTCTTGGTGTCGTAATAGAGCCTGTGACCCTTTCTCCACAGGTACTCATTCTCCCTCAGCCATTCCAGCACCTCCTCCTCATGGTCCTCGGAAATGGAGTACTGTTTCCTCTCTCCCTTCTCCTTGCCTTGCCTCTTCCTCACTCTGGCAGGGGCTTCAGGGCCTTCAGTAGCAGGGCTTTGAGGGCCTTGGGGCTGCTCCATCACAGCAGCAGCACCACCAGCAGCACCACCAGCAGCAGCACCAGCAGGAGAAGCACCAGCAGGAGAAGCAGGAGAAGCACCAGCAGCACCAGCAGGAGAAACACCAGCAACAGCAACACCAGGAGCACCAGCAGCAGCAGCAGCACCAACAGTAGAAGCACCAGCAGTTTCAGAGTCAGCGCCAGGGGCTGGGATGGTGGTTCTGTCCTTCTTGCCAGGGCTGGCAGGAGTAGGCACAGGCTTTCTCTTTTTCCCTGACTGTCGAACCATGGTGTTCTTTCAAGATGTCTCTGGCAGCAGGTCTTTCCTCTGAATGCTGACTGCTTGCAAGCTGCATCCTTTTATATCCGTGGAGCTGACGCAATTCATCCTCCCCGCATGTGCAGTGAACACTTTGCATCCGTTATGTATCCACTATGCATCCTCTACGCATCCGCTATGCATCCTTTAGGCGTCCGTGATGCATCCGCGTCATCTGCTACGCATCTGCTCCTTCCGCTATGCGTCCACTTCGCTATTCTACCCCAGAAGCCCTGCGGATGTGTCATCCGCTTCCATCCGCTTCCATCCACTAGGCTTCCTACGAACATCCACTTACCATCCTCGCTACGTACTACCCCCATCCGTTCTTTTCCATTGTTGTCCGTTCTGTTTATGTAAATTTGGGGCACTTTTGAGAGCGGATAACATTGGATGGAGCCACCCCCAAAATTTTGCTTCCATTCACTTCCGCTTCACATCCGCTGTGTCCTTTTTGCATACGTTTTGCATCCGTGGCCAGTGTGACCTAGCCTTTAGAAAGAGTAATATCTCGTATGCTCACCCAAACACTTTTTAATGTATACCAGTCTGCTCATCTGCTCATCTGCTCATCTATCATCAAATAGTAAATGGATACTGACTTATAATATATTGTTCTGGCAGGCAGCCATGTCTGATAGTCATAGGATGTGAGTTAGTGGCTAGAAGGAAAGATCTGTACCACTTTATTGTCATCCCTTCTCCTGAAATGATTACGCCAACACCTTAAGGATTGCAACCAGCTTGTCTTTCAAACACAGCATTTTGCAGTCATTTGATCAAAATTTATAAACTTCCCAGGTTTTTGACAAGCAGAATCAATTGGAGAAATCAGGTTTGCTTAATGACATTGTGATTCACTTAATGATAATATTATTCATTTAATGACCATGGTAAAAATGTTCATAAATTTGGCTCTGGTCATGTAATGACTCACTCAATAATCACATCACTTTGTAAGCAAAATTCGGTTTCCTATTGTGGTTGTAAGTTGAGGTCTACCCATATTACATATTACTGATTTCTTTAGCTGGTAATTTTTCATGAAAGTATGTTTATTGCCTAAATACCAGAAGAGATGAGAATATTTTGCTACTATTTTATCTTACTATTACTTGTCTGCTAAAATATCTCTATGATGCCCCTTTATTTCTCTTATGGAGAAAAATATGTAAACAGGTTTAAACTATTTGGAAGAGAATTAAATTTTCTTAAAAAATGTTTTCAACCTAATCTTATTTTGATTTCAGCATTTTTACATGAAGAAGAGGAAGATTGCTTTGAAATCAGCTGTGTGTGTTTTGCATACTCATTAATAGAAAAGTGGGGCAGTTATAATATAAAATCTGGTGATGGCTAAAACCATCATTCTTCTTACCGCACATTTTTTTCTGAGCCAAGCCAAGTACTGAACCTTCATAATAGGAATAGAAGAGCAGGAGACTGATTAACCTTACCTGAAAACCCATACTAGGTGTGATTAGCCTTAACAAAAGGAAAGGAAATAAGGTTTCATTAATGAACAATTGCAAAATATTTTCAGATGATTAAGTTCATTCTACTTGGACTGCTACACAGTAACATATTTATCATTTCTGTCCGCCCCCACCATGTACACAATGTCTGTTCTGACCCAAACCTTTTTCCAAGAGAGCAAACACAAGACAAAGTCATCAGCACAACCTTTTAATGGTTCATGTATGAATTCTGTTTCTTCACAGATAAAAGGCTGCTTCCAACTAATTAGCTCTGACAAGAAAGAGTCTTGTCAAGTTTTGCAAGGCTGCTAAAAAACAACAGATAAGAAATAGTTTACAACATCAACTTCAAATACCAACTGTAATGTCCACAAGGCTGGGTTTTGAAATGACTTTGCTTCCTACAAAGAACGTTCACTTCACAGCTGCCTTTTATCTTCTTGAGGGAGGGGCCATTACCTTGCAGCCTTACTCCTGAGTTGCCCCAGCTGTTGTAGCTGTTCTTTCCTGTGAGCAATCCTGCACACACACGTACTTGGCACAGGCTCTTCGGGAATCTCCTCATAGCTGCTGCCAGGCCCCAAAATCTCTGAAGGCAGCAGTCTACTCCCTAATGTCCTGGCCCCTCATCTGAGTCCTCACTCTCTTCAGCCATCTGCACCTGCTGCTGGCTAACCACAAAGTCACAGATGAACTGCACCATCATTATTTGTCAATTGAGTGTGGTTGCCTTTTTACTGAGAAGAATCATAACCTATTCCTGCTCATTGTCACCACAAGAATTCAGTATTAATTTAATTGTTTTCACAACAGCATGAAGAGGAAGAAATAAGTTTGCCATAATCCAAAGAAGGGAATTGCATTCCATTCAATAGCTGAGGCCCTTTCAAAGATGCTGTTTCAATGCAAATCCTGCCCTTTTTGTATGTAACTACCGTGTTTCTCACATAATAAGGTCGGGCCTTATTTTTTTTTGAACCCTGAAAAAACAGCTAGGCCGTCTTTTCAGGAGTGACTTAATTACCCCCCCTTCCATCCTCGGATAGGCGGGTGGTGACAACTTAGATGTTCGGGAGACCTTCCGCCACTGTTGCTTTCCCTTCTCCCTTGCTGCTGCGGCATTAGAGTAATGCTGCAGCATTTGGCACAGCCATGTGTGGCCAATCAGGGCTCCTTCCTGCAACTGGAGCCCTGAGGAGACACTTGGCTTCAGGAACTCCTGTCTCCGCCTGGGGCGCCCAATGCAACTGACAGGAGGCCCCTCCTTCCTGGCAGCAGAGCTCTCACCAAGGCAGCTAGCGCCTCCCCGCCAGATCCTCCGCTCATCCTGCCAGGGCCGCTCCAGAGCCATACAGGCTGTGCAGATCTGGGAAAGTGAGCCACAGGTGCATGCGTGCCTCTTCCTGCCCCTTGTTCCCAAATCTCACCTGGGCGAGCAGCGCTTCGCTTGCTCTGCAAAGCCACAGCCTCCTCACCTCTCAGCAAGCAGGAAGAACCGGCTGCAGCCTCCTCCTCCTTAGCCGCAGCGCAGATGCTGAACTTTCAGGGAGAGAGAGAGAGAGAGAGAGGGAGAGATCCTCTCAGGTGAGCGCCTTCCCCCGTAGCCCTCCCCACGAAAGGAGGACCCGCCGGCTGAGGTGGGTAGGGGAAACTGAGCCGCGAAGACTCCTTCAGTGGATGCTCCCGAAGGAGTTGGTCGGAAGCAGTGTGACTAGGCTGGCTGCAGAGGAGCTCAGTGCAGGTGCCTCCAAAGGTGGGAAGGATGGTGGGAAGCACCAAGGGTGCTAACCTTGGTCGTTCTCCCTGTGTTGGGCTAAGGGTGGTGGCTGTTTCTGCTTCCAAGTGGCTCGGACCCACTGCTGCTGCTCCGCAGCCACCTGCCTGTCCACCTGGCCTTTCTTTGAGGTGGAAGAGCTTGCTGGACTGAAGGGACCAGTGCATCAGAGGCGCACAGTGTAGGGAGGTTGAGGAGGAACCGAAGAGGCCCCAGGAGATTCACCTCCCCACATGGGGTTGGGCTGCCCTCTCAGGCAGGGGAGGCTTTGTTCTAGTAGGGTGTCATTTTTAAAATAATTGGCTTTACCTTCAAAGGCAAAGGGAAGTCGGCAATGGGAGCACTTGAAGTCAAGTGTCTCCTCAGGGCTCCGGTCACAGGGAGGAGCCCTGATTGGCCTCATGTGGCTGCGTCAAATGAGGGAGCAAGGGAGCAAGGGAGAAGGGAAAGCAACGGTAGCAGAAGGTCTCCCGATATGAAGTGCCCCACCAACGCAGGCAGCACCATATCCGGGCATGCAACAAAAGTACTTCCTCACGGCAAGCCCCCCCTGCCATTCCCCCCCATTTCGCATGTTTAATATGGGCCTTAATTTGGGGGGAGGAGGGGCTTAATTTGATTTTATGCCAATAAAACATGGTGGGGCTTCCTATTGGTGGAGGCCGTATTGTTGGAGAAACATGATATATGTCAAGAGAAGGACCACACAACACCCTATTACCACCTCCATAATTCTGATGGAAACAGACAGAGTTGTGAGTGCCCATATTCCTTGCTTTCCATTTTTAGAAAAAGAGAAGTTCATCTCTTCAATTAGACCCTTAATGATTTTTGAAAATGGTGTTTTAACTGCATTTTGTTTGTTTTATCTCAATGTTAGAAAAATGGGCATCAATAATAGCTCTATTTTTGTCCTGTAGGAAGGTCAGCCATTTCTAAAAATGTTTCTTTGTACAAACAAGTAACTTGGTCAAGATATGGATAAATCTGTTTACTTCTAGTGCTTATCTTTGTGTATATTTTCTCTTTAGTGTCTTCCAACCCATTTCATGTGAACCTTTGGATTTTAAGATTACATTTAGCATTTCACAAACATTTATTTAAATTGCTGTGTTAAATTCCAATTTTGCATAAAATTAAAGACATTTTTGTTAAAGACATTTTTGATCAAAAATTTCTTTCTGCAATTACCCTTAAAAGTTCTAATTGGCTCTTGTTTAATTTAAAAAAATAATTCTGGAAATTGAAGTGTACTCATGAAGTTCAAAGTTGCCAGGTTTGAAAAACACTGGTTTAGACAAGCATTTATACTGGTTTATAATCATAATAATATTTTGAATTATTGATTGATGTTATCATTGAAGATGTGTTTTCTAAACAAAGAAAAATTTTGATTGATGCAAAACACCTATTAATCTATACTGAAATTAATCAAAATTAATTCTTGCTCAAATATTTGTATTAAGAAATTGTTATACACTTATACATTATGTTTTTGCAACCAAATTTGTGTGAGGGAATGGTTCATTCGTAAAATTACAAAACAACCCTCACATATGATGATAAAGTTATTAAGCATAATCTCAACAACAGCCTGTGTATGAAATCTAGTTGCAACATCATTTCACAATATGAATACTTTCCCCATCTTCTGTATTAATCATTTTGGATGCTAAATGTGCATAGTACAGAAAAACAAACTGCTTCAACAACATTCTCAATTAAAAAGCAAAAGAGGACCAATCAATTAATACACACATTGAAAAATCACTTACCTGGCAGAGGAGATAACCTGATCACAAAAATAAGCTTAAATACAAAATGTTGTGTGCAATACCAATCAGACCTGTGGCTGCTGATTTCCAAAAGTTATCTGTTGTAACAATCTTTGTGGTTTTCTCATCAGTAGTAAACTAGATTTAGATTGAAATACAAAATGCCTTAACTACAGGACAATGTTGTACAGAAACAATATATAGTCATCTACTGGAAATAAAGTGATAGTAAATGTTTAATTCACCATGATAAAAAAGGCTCAAAGATCATGATATCTGAAGAATATTAATGATATCCTAAGGTTTAATTCATGTATTCTCACTTGAAGTGTAAAGGACCTGAATTGAATCATCCTATATTTCATATATTTTGCAAAGACTTGGGACTCTGGAGAAGACTGAAAAGATTGTATAAGATGGACGGAAGGAGAATTGGATTACCAGCAGTAGGTGCATCATTGGAAGGTCTAATGCAAGGGTCTTCAAACTTGACATCTTTAACACTTGTGGACTTCAACTCCCATAATTCCTCCTCCAATCATGTTAGCTCAGGAATTCTGGGAGTTGGAGTCTCCAAGTCTTAAACTTGCCAAGTTTGAAGACCCTTGGCCTAATAGATGAGTTTAGGGACAGGTTATTGTGAAGAAAACATTTTATTTTATTTGTTTATTTTATTTATTTTGTCAAGCAATTATAAGATAACAGGTATAAGTATAAACATAGTTATGGATACATGAAATGGATACATATAAGAAAAATAAAAAAGAAACAATAGGACAGGGACGGTAGGCACATTGGTGCGCTTGTGCATGCCCCCTACAGATCTCTTAGGAAAGGATCAATAGTAGACAATCTAAGGTTAAATTTTTTTGGGATTTGGGGAAGAAACCACAGAGTCGGGTAGAATATTCCAGACATTGACCACTCTGTTGCTGAAGTCGTATTTCTTGCAATCAAGTTTCATGCAGTTTACCATGAGTTTGTATGTATTGTTTGCACTTGTGTTGTTATGGTTGAAGTTGAAGTATTCATTGACAGGTAGGACATTGCAATATATAATTTTTTTTTCTTTTTTTTTTTCTTTTTTTTATTTTTTTTTTAGAAATTTTTATTAATTTTCTACAAACAGACAAACGTACAAAACATTAAAAACATCTACTCTCATATATACTTCCGGTGTATCGGTTGGTTCATCAGTTTTGTGCATTCATTTTATAGTGTCAATTACAATTATATTGCATAACCACTCATATTGTCAATCCATATTCTAATATTACTAAAAAAAAATAAAAAAATCTTTTTCTGACTATACTTTTAATCATTCATGCTTTGTGAGATAACAATACTTCAAACAGTTTATTCTATAACTTATCATATAATCATAACAAATCAATCCTAAAAACCCTTCATATATATAATA
>BLBF01000041.1:6758233-6786196 GCA_015471245.1 Laticauda colubrina
TTCCACAAAAACAAAATCACCAGCTTGATCCACAAAAACACACTAAGACATAATAGAGACCTAGAAGATCAACAGACCTATGGAACAGCTGTCCTGCCCTACATAAGAGGTACTACAGACAAAATCAGTAAGATACTACACAGGCATCACATCAAGACTGCCTTCAGAACAGACAAAAAAATAGCAGCCATCCTTAGAAACCCCAAAGATAAAATTGACCTGGAAAACCAAGGCATATATGAAGTTCCCTGTGCATCATGCCCGGCCACATACATTGGACAGACCAATAGAAGAATAAGTACCCGCCTGGATAAACACAAAAATTCAGTAAAAAAGCTGGAACACACCCCCTCACTAGTCCAACACATGAAAGCCACAGGTCATAACATCAACTTCAATGGCACCAAAACCCTAGCCACTATAGAAAACCCCAGCCACATAATCATCACAGAAGCCATAGAGATTGAAAAAAGACCTGAAAACATGAATAGAAGAGATGGTTCCACCAGACTGTCAATCATTTGGAAGCCTGCACTTTCAAATAGAAAGATCTCCACACCACAAGCCAGGAAAACACCTGGGCACAAACAGACTCACCCTGATACCTCCAGCTCAAACACACCCCAACCAGGCACCCAGATGAAACCTAGCTTCCTAATAGATGATAGCCGTCCTTTTACTCGAAGCCAAGCTGCACTGAAAGCCTCCAATACAGGAACACAGTGTTGCCAGCCAATCAAAGCCACAAAACAGACAGAAAAAACCAGAAACACCAATCAAACAAACTCCAAGTCCAATAAACACAGACCAAGACTCCCAATCAATCAGGATGTAGAAAAAACCATCCTGGGACAACAGTACACTAGCCTCAAATTTAAAACTAACGGCTGTGATAGCGTGACCCACATACAAACTCAATACAGAAGCCAGATGATGGCAGATGAGATTCTGCTGAAACATTGCTACAATTTTAAAAGCACTACAATGACATGGGTTAATACCCGAAGGAAGCTGAACTGCATACAGTATATATATATATATATATGCATATATAACTCATATAACTCCAAGGCCAATAAACACAGACCAAGACTCCCAACCAATCAGGATGAAGAAAAATCCATTCTGGCACAGCAATAGGCCAGCCCCAAATTTAAAACTGAAACAACTGTAAGATTCTGACTCACAGACTAAGACAATACAGAAGCCTGATCATGGCAGATGAGATTCTGCCAAAATGTTGCTACAACTTTAAAAGCACAGCTACAAGGACGTGGGAAAATACCTGAGCAAAGCTGAACAGCACACATGTAAGTACCCGTGAAAACTTATTTATTTATTTATTTGACTTGTATGTTGCTCATCATGCCTAGATATTTAACATCAGGATAATCAGAAATAGATTGGACTCCCATCTGTCAGAAATGGTGTAGGGTCTCCTGGTTGGACTTGATGACCTACAAGGTCCCTTCCAACTCTGATTATCTGTTATCTGATACTTTTCATTTCATGAAGCCATGGGTTGAGAGAGAACAAGTGGCTTAATTCTCTTAAGTGTTTCCATGCTGAGAGTGGAGTAGAGACTTCCTCTCAGCTCCTAGTCCAACACCTGGACTTCTGTACCATCTATAAACTGCCTATGGAAAATAGAAAGAAGGGGAATCTCTGTCAGAGGCTCCTGAAAGAATGAGTATGTTCTTTCTGATGCAGAGAAGTGGGATTGTTTATTTTTTTTCCTCAGGAAATAAAAGTTAGGCAAGTATATATCAGATATTGAGAAACTTCATCTTTCAACCGTTAGAAAGATTGCTTGGATCATGTTCTCCCATAAGTGATAAATTTATCTAGACTGTACTGCTTCACACTACAAAAATTCCCCCCTACCCCTCAACAACTGAAAGGTCTTCTTTACAAGAAATAAATATAGTGTTACTGTTCAACATTTGTAATGTGATATACCACGTGATATAGAAGAATATATAGTTTTACCAAGATTTAGGGCATGGGATTATATTGATAGGAATATCCAACTTCGTATCTTTTATCAATGATAGAAGATTAGGTGATTTTTTCAAAAAAAATCTGCAATAGAAATGAGGGTATTCTTTTAAATATTTTATACTTATGTACTGTATGTATGCATGCATGCATTTATACAGCTGCCCATCTCACAGACTGACTCTGGCTGACTTAGGAAAAAAACTATAAAATAAGAATATAAAAATAATCAATTATCAAAAGTAATACTATATGATTTAAAAGGCAAAGAGGGAGCATCAGATCTTATAAACAATGGAGTGTTCTCATTAACTCACCATCCCTTCAAGAGTCCCAAGCCTGATGAAACAAACAAATTTTGAGAGACTTATGGAAAATGAACAGGGATGAGGCCAACCTCACTCAGAGAGATGATGAAGCTTCAGCAGGGAGTGAAAAATGATTTCTTTAAGGGATAAAGGAAGAAAAGAAAAATTCATCACCACTAGAACTGACTCACATGAAATTCCCCAGGCAGCTTTAGTTAACCAGGAGAGGTATGGATCTAAGGAGCAAATGGAGCTCTGAGTAATGAGGACCATTTCCATTTCCTCAGACCCAACTGGTTCAAACTGTTTCCAGATATCAAGGCAGGACTTCATTTTGGGATATCTCCTAGACCTACAACAAAGCCAGCTGATAATGAATTTGAGTGACTTTGTTTGACAGATGCTGAGCAAACCTCCAAGCCTCTCTACCCAAGAAAACACATGTCACCTAAAACAGGGCCAGGAGATCTCGATCTACAGAGGTGATAAGAATAGAGAAGTGTGTTGTTTCACCAGTCTTATTGCCACAAGGTAGGTCTTTGTAGTAGCTCTAACACTTGGATTGTGTTCATTCCCTGTTGAGTGTCAGAGGCACTCTAGATCATTGGTTGCCAATCAGTGGGCCAGGCACCACTGGTAGTCCATGAAAAATTTTTGGTTGTCCACAGAGAAATGTCACCCCCAAAGCACCCCCCAAAGCAATTAATCCAGGCTGCATGAGAACAGAAGGCTGTGCCACTCATATGGCCCACAGGAACAACACAAGGTAGTGAGGGGAGATGGGAAAGAGCAGAGGGGAGGAACTTGCCCCATTCGCCCCATTCTCCTTGCCTGGTCTGTTTCTTTTTGCTGCTTTGTTCTTCTGATTTTGGCTGCATGCAAGGAAAGCAGCAAAAGTCTTTCTTTCTCTCCCCCAAACTCCACCAGAAATGAGTGTTTGGAACCCTGTGAGGCATCCTGGTCCAAGAGGCTGCACCGGTGCAACAAGTCTCACAAAGACTCATTTCTGGCAGAGTTTGGAGGAGTGAAAGAAAGACTTCTGCTGCTTCTGCTGCTTTCCTTGCATGAAGCCAAAAGTCTCTCTCCCTCCCTCCCCTGAGAATGGAGTTAGAGATGGTATCCTCTGATCCCAAATAAAGAATGATTGATCAGTAGGAAAATGGGGTGGGGAATTTTTCCTGCAGGCTTTTTTTGTCATTTTCCCAGTGTCTCAGGTCTGCAGGATTTAAAATTATGAGTTTGGTGATCCCTGAGATCCAAAAGGTTGATGACCTCTGCTCTAGATATCTCTTCTCCTGTTTTATCTCCTTCAGCTATTCTGTGAACCATGGAGAGTGACACTATCACAAGTTGGAAGAGGATACATAGCTATGATCCATTCTAGCGCCACCCTCTTACTATGTCATCTAAGCCAGGGATGTCAAACAAGCAACCCAAGGGCCAGATGCATCATGTACAGGCCATGCCCACCCCAGCTCCACAAAGGGAAAAAATATTGCAATATGTCACATGATGGCAATGCGATGCTGTGAGTTTGACGCCCATGATCTAAGCTCCGTAACAACCATCAGGTTTGGCTACCTGGTGCTTTAGTAATAAAATACTTTTACTGATTGCAATGGAAAGAATTTGATTAAAGGGAAATATGGATATTGTGTAGGGGCAATATGAACATCTCTGTATATTCTTATTACCATGTTGCTGCTTCAAATTTGGATCATATATTAACTTAGATAGCAAACATGTTTTGAGGTTCAAACCATTAATATTCTAGACACTTTACAGCAGTGGGATCTAATTTTCTGACCTCATGGGGTGTTTAATACAGGTGAATGCCAAGATTGTTCTCATTTACTCCAGTCAACCTGAATACAATCATCAAGGGACACTGCATCAATGGAAGGCTGCCAAAGTGCACTGTTTTCAAATCCTTTGCAATCTCTAAAATGTTACATATTCTGTATCTGAAGAACTGATAATATACCAAGAAGCTAGCTATGCTTCACTTGAAAAATTGAAGCACAGAACAGATTTTAGTAAGAATTACTTAATGTGAATAAGTGATAAATACTATTTCAGTGGAGAATGTTTCAAGGAAAGGAAGAAAGAAAGGAAGTTTGACAGCTGGCCTGAAGGACACTGGTTTACAAAAGCAACAATATATATTGCAATATTTACTAGTTTCCAGTTCCAGGCCATAGAAGGAGCGTTCACGTCGCGGCCCCTGTCAGGTATATGTTTACCTGCAAATCCTTCTACCACGCTACACCAACCTACACCAACAGTGTTCTACAGTGGCTGGGAAAAGTGTAGCGACACGAGAGAAGAAGAAGAAGTTCAATTTCTCATTGCACATGAAATATATTAAAGCAGACATTAAGACATAAAGAGTGATACTTTTTTGGTTTTGTTTTGTGTTCCTTAAGTGACACTGGAAGTTTCTCTCAAATTACTGATTAGAAGAAGTGTTACCCTTTCCCTTAAGTTATCCTGGGACCTATTATGATTTCTCTCTTTCCAAAACAGGAAAGAGAACCTTGAGTCATGATGCTATACAACCAAGTAACTGTCTATTCTAAGCAGAAAAGGAGCTGGGCATACATGGAACCAGATTTTAATAAGGATTCCATAAAATGAATCCTAAGGATTCTATAAAATGAATTCTTAGGCAGTAAAGAAGCAGAAAAAGTAACTTTAAAATGATGTTCTCATTTTAATAGCAAATACATCCATATTTTTCTTTCGGTTAGATTTTGTAGAAACTTTTAAATCAAATTTAAATAAGTAAATAACTGAATCTAAAAAGCAACTAGTTTGGAGATAATATTTGAAAAAACTACTACCCACTTCTCATAAAAGTTTTTGTCTCCATTTCAATTGGAAATGGAGACAAAAACTTTTATGAGAAGTGGGTAGCAGTTTTTCCAAATATTATCTCCAAACTAGTTGCTTTTTAGATTCAGTTATTTACTTATTTAAATTTGATTTAAAAATTTCTGCAAAATCTAACCGAAAGAAAAATATGAATGTATTTGTTATTAAAATGAGAACATCATTTTAAAGTTACTTTTTCTGCTTCTTTACTGCCTAAGAATATGGAACTTAAATTTCTCTGATGTTGCTATCATTACCCAAAAGATCTGTTGAGTTCCAAGCAATGACCATCTGTTTTCTTGCTGAATGAAGTATTGAATTCTGGTTCCAAATAATGCATCTGAATTTTGCTTATTGGGTTAATTCTCAATTGTTCTATATGTGTATACTTAAAGTTTTTATACTATATGTTGAAGACAATGCTTGTGATTTTTAAACATCCTTTTGGTTTGTTTACTAATTTGATTTTCTAATGTGCAAGAGATGAGGTTCATGATGGGTAATATAAACAACAAATTTCAATGACCACAATGAAAATAAAATCAGGAAATCAATAGGGCAAAATAAAGGTTGTCTCTCAACATACATTTTTATATGGCTTGGAGTTGCTGATAACACAATTTAGAAAACAATGCAAACATGAGCATCTCAGTTGTAACTACTTTTAAAAAACAAGCCCATTCTGCTTGAATGCCCAGTATTGTTCTTCTCTTTGATATCTTGAAAAGATGGAAGAATGTTATAAAAAGAGAAAATTTGAGACTCTCAAGTGATTCTGATTCTATTCTTATATGAAAAACTGAAGTAAGACTAAAGATAGACATTGTTTTTTTTTTTCCACAGTTTATATGGCTCTCTTAAAACTGCATGAAATATACATAACTTTCATCGTCAGGATGATACATGTATTCTTTCTAATAGTTTAACTTCAAGCTAATAGAAGACAGGATAACTTGAAATGAATAAAAATGTCCAGGAAACAAAACAAAAAAAACCCTAACTAAAAACAATCCAATACATTATGAAAGCTAACCATAGTGCAGTTGAGCTCAGATTTTACCTCAGAAAACTAGAAGATGATTCATAGAATTCAAAAGCACTGAGGAAATTTCAGTTGCTAGGTACAGATTATGGTCACCATTTCCTGCCTTTTTGTAAGCTATAGTAAAATGAGAGGATTTTATGAAGTTTGTTCTAAGGAGAAAGAGAATCCTGAGAATCATCTGATTCAGGCATAATGCACATCCAGCAAAACATATATTGCAGTGTTACATTCAAATACAGAAAAATCCAGCCACATCTGGTTGAGCACAACTGTGAGTTGCAAGTTTAAAGAAAAAAATCAGCAAGATAAATAAAGGCAGATGCATTGATGCACAGATCAGTCTAGAAATGTTGTGCCATAATCAACAGGTATAAATGCAGGGCCCTTCTTGCTAAATAAATTGTGTGGGAGAAAAGATGAAGGCCCATTGGATCAGGCCTCACTGTGCAACTTGGCTCAAAATATGTATGTAAGCAATATGTTAGTGGACTATATATGGCTATACGATAGATGACATGTTTCCTATAGGAGTGTCAAAAACAGCCTTGATCTGCTACATAAAATAAGCAGATGGAACAAAGGGCACAGAGACTGGACCAATAAGGCAGATGGACTTGCAAGTCTCACCTCTGATAGTAATGTGCTGGAAAAACAGGAACCTCCAAAATTTCTGAAACTAGAAATATTGGATGGTGGCCTAAGGGTGCATAGTACAAGTGTGAAAGACATGGCAGTCTGGACTCAAAGGAGAGTAAAAATTCTGGACTTGTGGCTGAAGATTTTGAAAGAGTCTTTATGTTCACTGTTGCTGGCTCAGAGTTTTCTTTTTCCTATACAGGTTTCTCTGCTGGCTGTTCACTGGTGGCATGGGGTTATTTGTTGGGTTATTAGAACATGTGTGGACTATGCTGTATCTGTCACTGGACATCTTATCTTGCTTTGCTTATTTGCTTAAGTCAAAGAAGTTGAAACTTTCATAGTGTCTGGCATTTTCTGTTTTCTGTCATTAAAGCTGTCTGACTGAATGCATACTGAATCAATGAGTCAATCATAAATTCAGTATAAACAAGGAAGTAATGAGAAGTAACAAATGTAACACTCATTACTTTCTTGTTTGTAAATGTGTGAGAGTAAATGCACTAAATGTACTAAGTGCACATGAGTGAATGAGTTAAAACACTTTTGTTACTTCTCATTACACTTAATTATTATTACACTATTTCTTAAGCATTCATTGTAGGGGAGAGTTGAGAAGACAAAGGCAACTCATATGCTTTAATTAGGTAAGTCATCTATGGTTATCCAAACACTACTGTGTGATTGATTCCAGTAAAGTATCCATATGTACTACACAGAAGAGAGACATTTTTCAAGTCTGTTAGAGTGTTCCTAATAAAAGTATAAGAGTAATAATCAAAGTTTAGAAATCTCCCCATGAATTAATAATACATGTTTCTCATAAGATTTTGTTCTGTTTCAATATTACCTTCACAGTGTTATTTAATAAATGTCTGCCATGCAAATTAAATACTTGTATTAGTTTTAGCCAGATCAACTTCTGAAAGTCTGATTTTAAATGCAATCTCTTCCAGTTTGGGCCTCAATGAAGCTGTACAGAGCAGAAAATAGGATGGTGTAGAAATTTCAAGGAAAAGTAAAGGCATCAGAGACAGGTTTTCATGTTAGATTTAAAAACAGAAAAGTGAAAAATTGCACTACTAGTTTTTCATTTTGCCAAAAAGTGTATTTTCTAGACATATTTTCCAGCGTTATCATTATTATTTTTATTTCTGCAACTAGATGTGAAGGCTAGCAGAGGCTGAAACTTTTTGCTTTTTTTCCCCCTTTGTTTTATAATATCCAATACAGAAAATGCACATCCTAAGGATTAAAGGTGTGTGCATATCCATTCATGTGCTATTAAGGTACTCATGCTCCTTTCTGAATAGCCATTCAGGTTTTGCAGCAACAACTGCCATTAATTTAATAGGTTGCACCTGAGGAAAGTTTCTACAGTGATTGCCCTCCTTGAAAATGTATCTGCATAATAAAGAAAGCAGGGATTATAATATTTATTTTACCCATGCTATCCACTCCTAACTGAATCAATAAGTTTTACATCTACCCTTGTCTTAGTGCTCTGTGTGATAGTCCAATTTATCTAGAATATTTTAAAGATGATAATTGTGGAAGACATATGTTATGTTATGATTTCTTAGTTTTGTTTTTCTTAATTCCTGAATTTAAAATTCCAGCTCTTTCCCCTACCTAACATTCACTCATAAACTCTACAGTGCTTTCTTTAATTACTCATTTTCTTTACATATAGTTCATTTCTCACGATAGTTTGTTTCCTTCCTCACCTCAATGGTTTTCAATCTTTCATGTCTTGGGAAGGCCTACCACAACTGGGCTGCAAAAAAATGGATGACAAATAAATTTATAGAAAATTAGTTTTCTGATATTTCTTTTTTCCATCTAGTGGCTCTCTAGATTTTTGCAGCCTAAATATGATAGCCCTAATTTAAATCCATCAGTTGTGCTACTGAGAATTTTGGTCCCAATGTGGCAGACTTTTTTTTTAAAGGACATTGTTTACAAGAATGTTGCCATTATATTTTTATATTTGATAAATATAAATGGAAATATTTTCTATTCATAAACTTTTTAAGACTTTAAATAAATATTTCAGTGACTTAACTTGTGTTCTACTGACATAGTTTCTGAGTCCCACTAGTGTTGTTTGGTCATTTCCAAATTTTCCATGATTTGATTGATACCATTTCAATAACTGCTTCTTATTCTTGTGAATTTGTGCTTGTGCCATCAATTATCAATTGTCTCCTGTCAGTTTGTTTTGGTCACTTTCAGTTTATCCACCATTTTCAAATGATTCTTGCTTTCACATTATGTATCCAAATTATTTAAGCTTTAGTTTTAGTATGAGTGCTTCTAGTACAGAATCTAGCCTTATTTCGCAGAATCATAGGGTTGGAAAAGTCCTTGGAGGTGTTCTAGTCCAATTCCCTGTCCAAGGCAACAGTCCTCATACCATCCTAGTCAAATGGTTGTCCAATCTTTTCTTGAAAACATTCAACAATGGAACACCCAAAACTCTGGGAGGCATGCTGTTCCCTTGATTATTGGTTCTTACTTTCAGTAAATCCCTCCTTATTTCCAGACTGAATTTCCTTATGATGAGCTCTTCTTGTTGGAATCCAAATGTGTAGGCTGAGAGGCAAAGAAACCTGAGGAGGTGATAGTAGGAAAGTTGCAGTGGGAAAAGCATGAATTATAGCCTCCTGTATTTTCTCTATACTGTCTCCAATAAATCTTTTGAAACAATTTTTCCCTGCAGAAAGTAATTACTTTTACTACACTTGCATGCATGTAACACATACTTCTGTATTTCCTTTATTGCTCTAACAAATTAAGAAGCTGTCTACTGCAACCATAGGACTCTGTTTGAAACCATAGGTTCCAGCATAAAAATTTAATAAATAAATAGTTGTGTCAAAATGGTTATCAAGCATTAATGCAAAAATAATATGCATTACAGATAATATTAAGTCTTTTTTGGTTTTGCCTGTTTAGTGTTCTTTTTGATTTCCCAAAGACATGTTTGTTGTGGAGATAGGGTTTCACAAGAGCTCAGAAGGTGAGCATTGGAGTATTATTACTGTGTTTGATGTGCTAATCAAATGAAGCTGCCTAACTATACCAGGCTGTGAAACCTAATTTATCAGGTGTCACTCCAGTCAACCTTATAACATCTTATCTATATGTTTGCTCTCTCTCCCCACAGTAGAAGTCTTGCACCTGTAGGAATTAATCCTGAGCAAAAATCACCTTTTCATGGGGAGATAGGGAGTAAAGAAAGGAGAATTTCTCATAAAAACTACTTCATGGTTAACATGGGTCTCTTAAGAAAACAACCTTTTCTCCTGTATAACTGTAAAATGATTCAGTATTTGGATCTCAGAGGGAGGGTGTTTGCTCAGGGCAAGCTAAAGGAAGAAGTGCTCTGATTAAGCTGAAAGCCTCATTACATCATTTCTCAGATATTGCAAGATAATTCATTCAAACTAAGAGAATTCAATATACTGGTTCATCACTGTGGTCTGACATTAAGCTGTCAGACCCTTGACAACCAGCAGTGGAAGCTAAGTAGGATCAAGTCTGTTCCGTCCGGAAAAACGCGAGGTAGACCGGGTTCCAACAAACAAAGTCTTTATTGAAGCAAGCAACAGTAATGGAATGGTTTGACTGAAGCCACGGCAGACTTTTTATACAGGCTTGCCTGCTGGCTTGTAGCCAATGGCAGCGATTTAACTTTGCCGCCTTTCAGCGGCACTTTTGGATTGGTTCCTAATGAACCAATCCAATGCTTAGTCTTTTAGCCAATCAGATTGCATAGTTTGGAGTATACCATTTTCTACAGAACACACCTCCCCCCTTAGTTTAGTCCTATATGGGTGATGTAGTCTCGCAGGTCGGTGGGGCTTCTTCTGACTCTGCTTGACTTGTGCGGTTCATTCTTGCTGGAGACTTCGAGCGGTTCGGATGGGATCGCTGTCTCTCTGGTTCTTTTCCATGGAACCGCCTGGAAGGGTGAATCAGCAAGGTTGCTACCGCTTGAGTTGCTCAGGCCGGTGGTTTTGCCGCTCCCTCCTGGTTTTCCCTAGCAGATCGAGCTGGTTTTGCTGGCCCCTTCCAGGATGGGTTCCTCTACCTGTGGATTATTTCTGCCAGTTTCATCTAACAGTAAGTGTTCTTTTTGCTCTTTTTGATTGGTTAGATGTTCTGGGTTTATTTTTAACAGTTCATTTTTTCCTTCAGTATCATTTTCTTGTATTTCCCCCCCCCCCTCCTTTGGCTTTGTTTTCATTGTTTTTTATTGTTGGAGGTTGCGCGGTCGTATTTTGCTTGACATTTCGGGAATGAAGCTGGTCTATGTGCCACTTCCATTCCCTGGCATTGTCTACGGCCAGACGGTAGGACCGGGGGCCTGTTATTTGTGTGATTGTGGCTGGAAGCCATAGAGGGTCCCTGGTAAAGTTCTTTGCGTAGACTAGGTCACCGATTTCAAACGTGCAGAAATGGCTGGAAGAGTCGGGGGGGTTCTCAAAGGTGTAATTTGGAAGTAACCTATCCAAATGTGATCTAAGTTTCCTCCCCATTAATAATTTTGCTGGGCTTTTGTTAGTTACAGTGCTGGGGGTGATATGTTGGAGGATGAGTAAATGGTCCACTTTATCCTTGACATCCCCTGGGTCCATTTTCTCCAAACCTTCCTTGATAAACCTGACCATTCTCTCAGCCCTACCATTTGCCGCTGGGTGGGCTGGCGTGGTTAGTGCATGGCGTATGCCTAAAGAGGCTAGATATTGTTCAAATTGTATAGCGGTCAGTTGTGGCCCATTGTCGGACACTAGGATGTCCAGCAACCCATGGGTTGCGAATAGTTTGTTTAGCTTTTTTATAATGGCGTTGGTTGTTGTAGATGACATTACTGAGACTTCTAACCAATTCAAGTATGCATCTACAACAATCAAGAATGTATGCCCCCTGGTCGGACCCGCAAAGTCAATATGGATCCAAGACCAGGGGCCTCGTGGGGTCTCCCAATCCCTTATAGGAGCTTGTGGTGATGATGGCCTGGTTTTCTGGAATTTATTGCATGTGGCAACCCAGTACTCAATATCTCTGTCTAAACCAGGCCACCATACATAGCTCCTAGCCAGGCTTTTCATTTTCACAATGCCTGGGTGGCCTTCATAAAACATACCCAAAACTCTATTTTGTAATTTGGAAGGAATTACCACCCGATCACCCCACAGTAAACACCCCTTTTGTATTGACAGTTCAGTCTGTCTGGTCCGGAAAGGTTTAAAGTTTTCAGTTTTTTGGTTTTCTGGCTAACCTTTACCTACCCAATTTTAAATGTGGGCAGTCACTGGGTCTTTAGCAGTTGCTCTGGTGACATCATGTGCAGATATTGGTAGCTCGGGGCAGATTTCTATCTGCAGGGTGGTAATTGTTGGCACCGGGTCTTCCTCCGTCATTGGCAGCAGTGTTTGACTTAATGCGTCTGCATGAGAGATCTGTTTCCCGGGTCGATGTATCAAAGTGTAGGAGTACGCTGCTAGGAATTCTGACCATCTAGTCATTCAAGGAGATAAAATGTTCAGTGTGGGTTTGTTTCCTGCCAAAATTCCTTGTAGTGGTTTATGGTCAGTTACGATTGAAAATGTTCTCCCATAGAGATATTCGTGAAAATGTTTAACTCCGGCGACAATTGCCAGGGCTTCTCTGTCTAGTTGACTATAGTTGAGTTCTGCTTTAGAAAGTGTTTTTGAGTAAAAGGCGACGGGTGCCTCTCTCCCATCAGGCAATTGGTGGCTCAGGATGGTACCGACTCCAAATGGTGAGGCGTCACAGGTGACCGTCAATGGAAGTGTGTTACTAAACTGAATAAGAACGGTGTTTGAGGTTATGCCTTGGAATGCTTTTTGTTCTCTATGCCCCCATGTCCAACAAGTTTTCTTATCCAATAAATGATGTAACGGTTCAGCTATAGTTGCTTTGTGAGGGAGGAATACGTTATAGAAGTTTATTAGACCCAAAAATGCTTGTAACTCCGTTTTATTTTTTGGCTGTAGTGCATCTCGAATAGCCTTGACTTGTTTTTCTGTAGGGTGTATACCCTTGCCATCAATTAAATACCCCAAAAATTCGACGTGATCAGTCATTAAACAGCATTTTTCTTTTTTGACTTTCAGGCCGGATTCTCTAAATTTTGTTAGCACTTCTTTCAGTCTCTTTTCTAATTGGGTGATGTTTTTAGCCAAAATTAGGACGTCATCAAAATATGCCACGACTCCTTTAATTCCATTTAATAGGCGTTCCATAAGGCTTTGGAAAATGCCTGGGGCAACGCTCACTCCAAATTGAAGTCTGTTACATTTGAATGCCCCTCTGTGAGTTACTATTGTCTGTGCCTCAGCCGTTATTGGGTCTACTGGAAGCTGTTGATAAGCTTGGGCTAAATCAAGCTTGGCAAAAAATTTTCCTCCCCCTAGCGAGTGCAGTAAATGTTGCACGATTGGTACAGGGTATGCGCTTTGCTGCAACGCATGGTTCAGGGTAGCCTTGTAGTCTCCGCAGATGCGTACCGACCTATCAGGTTTAACAGGTGTTACTATTGGTGTTTCCCATCTAGCATGGTCAATTGGTTCTATGACCCCTTGCTCAATTAATTTATTTAATTGTTCATCAATTTTGGCCTTTAAAGCAAAGGGGACTCGCCTGGCTTTTAATCTTCTAGGTGCTACCTGAGGGTCTAAACTAAAGGAAATTGGGGTCCCCCAGTACCTGCCTAAGGTGCCATCAAAGATGTCCTGGAACTCTTGTATCAGGCTCTCTTCCCAGTCGGTTGCGGCTACTCGGCTCACCCCGGTCATTCTGATGCCCAATGGTGCAAACCATTCAATGCCCAGGAGGCTGGGGCGGTCCCGGTCGACTATGGTTAGAGGCAGGACTTCAGCACGCTGTTTGTATGTGACTTGGAAATGTCCTAGACCTACCACAGGGATTCGGTTTCCTTGGTAGTCTTTTCAAGTTAATTTTTGTTTCTGGAGCTCTTTTAATTTGATGTTTGGAACCAGCCGTCTGATTGTGTTCCAAGACACCATTGACAGGAAGGATCCTGAGTCAACTTCCATCTCGCAGGGGATTCCTTCCATTTTTACAACAATTGTGACTTTTCTCCCGCTTTCCGTCTGGGCGCTTCCAATAGTGACAGTTTGATGGGTCTTTTCTCAGTTGCCGGTTCGTTTGTTGCGCTCCCATTTCTTTTTGGCTTGCTTTGCTTCAGCTGATAGTGGGGAGTTACTGCGTCTGTTTGGGCTGTTATTTTTTCGATTCCTGTAGACTTTTTTGATGTGTCCCCTCTTCTTGCAAGCTCTGCAGATGGCATCAAGGAATCTGCAATCAGCTTGAGGGTGGTTTCCCCCGCAGCCAGCGCATTCCCACCAATTTCTTTTTTTCACGCCTTTTTTTTGTTGGCGTACAGGCGACGGACCTCATCGTCCTCATCTTCCATTTCTGATGGACTGTCAAATTCTTTGTGATGAGTTGTGGTGGACGCTTGCTTCTTTCCTCTGGATAGGGTCATCGCGTCATTATTTGAGTTCATTTGCTTCATAGTGGCCGCTGACTTTTTCGCGGCTTCTGCTGCTGTGGCTTCTGCGATCGCTTCAGCCACTGTGATATTGGGTTTATTTAGTAGTTTAGTTTTTAAGTTAGAGTCTCTCAGACCTAGGACAACTCAATCTTGCATGGCTTCATCTAAGTTCAGGAACTCACAAGCTCTCCAGTTGTCAGAGAGCTGCCATGAAGTCAGCGATGGTTTCGCCTTCCTTCTGATCCCTTTTGTAGAATTCGTGCCGCTTGATGAGATTTCACACTACCGGTGCGTAGTGGGCTTTTAACATTCGGTGAAGTTCAGACCAGGTCATTTGTTTCACGTCTCTGGTCTTCGCCAATGCTTTGGCCATTTTAAATACGGTTGGTCCACAATGCGTAAGGAATACAGCCCTCTTCCATTGGTCTGAGATCTCTTCCCTTTTATTGCTCTCTAAGAACATCAGGAAATGGTTTACGTATGACTCCCAATCCTCTTCATTGGGATTGAAGGGTGCGGGCAATGCGTTATTCCCAACCATTACTTTAGTCTGGAATTCTTTCTGCCGTGTGCTTGGTCTCACATTTAGGATGATCCCACCTTCGGCGCCAGTGTTCCATCCAGAAAAATGTGAGGTAGACCGGGTTCCAACAAACAAAGTCTTTTTTGAAACAAGTAACAGTAATGGAACGGTTTGGTTGAAGCCGCGGCAGCCTTTTTATACAGGCTTGCCTGCCGGCTTGTAGCATGGCAGTTATTTAACTTTTCCACCTTTCAACGGCTCTTTTGGATTGGTTCCTAATGAACCAATCCAATGCTTAGTCTTTTAGCCAATCAGATTGCATAGTTTGGAGTATACCATTTTATACAGAACAAAGTCTGGTTTCCTTTTTAAATGTGAAACCCTCAGGGAATTCCAAAGCTGTAGGCTAAATCTGGAAGGTAAATGCATCATGGAAAAATCACTTGTTTTGGATGAGCCCTTGAAATCACCAAAGCTTGAGTTCAATTCCAAGGCTTGAATTTATTTGGTTGGAATGAAATTGGACACCGCCATTTCTTCCTCCCTCCCTAGTTTTGCTCCTAAGTATCAGAAGCTCCGATATAAATCTTCCTATTAAATTCCCTCCATTTAAGGACTATCATCCTTTTTAGCAACAATATCCTTACTATATTAGGGGTGGGGGGAAATAGAAGAATACATTTAGTCATATTAAATGGATTCAGTGAAGCTCAGTTTAATAAATTGAGTAGGATCCCAAAGTGGTTGCATTGGAAAGCCCTGAATGTTCCTGTATCCCTTTCTGCAATTCACAAGAAAATAGTGAAGCTACCCAAATGGCATCAGAGTTTGTTTCTCTGTTTCTTTTAAAAACATTGAACCTGGAAGTAAAAAGAAGATACTATGAGAAGACATTTCCTGTCAATTTCACCATAGTTGTGTTGTTGTTCTCCTCTTTCTTATACAACTTATATTTTTTGTTGAGGGTTAGTGGTGGAAAGAAGCTTGCCCAAAATTGATTTGAATTTGTAAAATACTGAGTTTAAGTTGAATTTTTGTCTAAAGGCAGTCATATTTGCCTATGCATTAAAATAGATCTCCATTATAGATTTTAGATTAGAAATAGGTTTCAGAGTAAGATGGAAGCATCTGAAAATAATCTTTATGGCTAAAGAGTATAGTAAAAAGCTGCAAATAATTATAAATGTAATTTGATGTTGTTTTTTTAAATGGTACTGCTTTGTTTTCATATTTTCTATCTTCATCAGTTCTTGTTTCTTCCTGGATTAGTCATACTGGATGAGACTATGCAATATGCAGTCCAACAATGAATCATATAAAATCATAGTAAGATGTAATCAATCAAGTCTCCCAATACAATGAGGCCATTAAGTATAAATGAATGTGATGAATCATACATCAAAAGTATCGTAAAAAATCTTTTTTTCTTCTCACTGCTAAAAATGCTCAAATATTCTAAGTAGCTTTACATCATGTCTAATATAAATATCAAAATTGCAATTTATATAAATAGTCTGAAGATAATATGTGCTCTAATGTAAGAAACCAGATTTTGTCTATTAGCTGATGAGAGAAACAGAGCATTAAATGAAATTGGAGCAAACAGTTCTGATGGCCCTCCTAATAGCATTAATGGGGGATGCATAATGAAACAGCCAGACATACACACAAAATCTTTACAAGGACATTTCACATTTTTTCTAAATAGGTCAATTGGTTTATTTATATTTATAAAATGCTACTCTTTAGCATTTTACATCTATCTACTTAAAATTACATATCCTGCCATTTCAACATTTATCTTTCTAAAGGCCCTGTCCCACTGGCCGACGGACGCAAAATGTATGCATAAAGGACACAGCGAATAAGCAAAATTTCGGGGGTGGCTTCATCCGTTGTCATCCGCTCCAAAAAGTGGTGAAAATTTGCATAAACAGAACGGAAAAGAACGGAAAAGTAAGGAAAAGAATGGACGTGGGTAGTATGTAGCAGGGATGTTAAACAGATGTTCATAGGAAGCCTAGCAGATGTATATCGGATGCAAACCGTTCACTGCACATCCTTTCTATTTCCATGCTACTAACGCTGTGTAGACGTTCCGTGTACCTTTTCTTTCCTCCCTCTTTCCATTTTCAGCTACAGCGGATGTGAGTTGCGAGAATGCCCAGAGGATGTAGAGAGGATACAGCGGACGTTTAACAGATGATAAATGGACATAGAATGTTTGTTGCTCGGATGTCGTTGATTTACATTGTACACAGCGGAAAGTTCATCCGTGCACAAAGTTTTGTGCAGCTCAAAACTTCTTGCGTGGATGAAATCGCAGTGGACGGATGCTTGACGGATAGAGCGTATGAAACACATATGCAATGAGTACACAATGGATGCACAGCGTTTTCCAACAGATGGCAAGCTTTTTTTAACGTTTTACATCCTCTGCATCTGTTGGTGCAGTGGGACATGGCTTTTGAAAATCAGCATGAAACATTTCATATATTGCAGTGTGGAGCTTGTGAGATAGTTGTACTGTCTGTGATGTATGGATTGCAAATGCCGCTGACAATGTTTTTATTGCTTTAATCTACTTAAATATGGTTTTATGCTTTATTTGTATTCTGTTGATTATATTTTGCTGTAGTTTTTAATTTTGTGATTTGTCCAGAATCATGTATGTGAGGTGGACAGCTTTACAGACTTACTGACTGACTGACTGATTGATTAAATAAATGAACATTGCTCTCATTGAGTTAGGTCTTTGGAGTTTTTCAAAGTCAAAATTTGAGGCTGTCCTAACTTTCTAAATCAGTATGCCATATTTCTCTCAGATATTGCCTGGGGTGAGTGGGATGGGAAAATACATCAGAAAATAAGATTTGATGCAGAAATTTTAACATCATGAGATGTCAGAACCCAGGCAATATAAGGAGGGAATAAATACTCTTGTAAGTGTCATAACTCCTCCATGCTTGTGTCTTCTGAATAGCTCTGCAAGTTATTTTTAACACCTCCATAACATATTTGTATTTAACACTCCCCTTATCAAATGATAATGTATTGAAAGTGTGTTATTAGCCAAAAACAACAAGACTGTCAAGACTGTGAGTGGTGTTAGATTATTTTGTCATTTATTTGAAAGATTAAGATTTCAAAGTATCCGCTATATCAACTGAGCAAAAAAAACACCAAACCCATATTTTTAATGAATTTCTTATGCTTCACTGTTCAGTTAAATACAGCAAACTCAGCACAATGTCTTTATTAGGATAAACAGAGATTAGTAAAATAAGAAAAAGAAAATAGCAGGAAAATATTATATTAATTAGTGATTGATCCTTGAATGGCTAAAACAAATATGAAGCCAAAAGTGAAATTACAATGCAACTTTCCTTCCTAATATCTGCTTATAATGTTCAGAGGAGAATCAGAAACAGCACTGTTTCAAACTTATAGCACAGGGATCCCCAAACGTGGCAACTTTAAGACTTATGGACTTCAACTTCCAGAATTCTCCAACTAGCAGGCTGGAGAATTCTGGGAGCTGAAGTCCATAAGTCTTAAAGTTGCCAAGTTTGGAGACCTCTGTTGTAGCACAAAGTCTGGGTTTCAGACTGACAGGTACAATAAAAATATAAAGGAGGAACCAGATGGATATGTTATCAATAGGTAGATAAATGGTATACTTTTTTTGTCATGTGTTGAAGAAGTCTGTTGTCACAATTTATATCTTTATTGAAAAGTATATTAAAAATAACTGAAATGTGATGAAATCAAGAACAAACTATGTCAATTCTGATAGGGGTTCCTGCGATAGCTTGCCACAAAGTCTTAACCCAACAAGAAATGAGACAATATGGAATGATTTTTAATGTATTTAAAGTCAAGCAGATACTATTCCTGTGTTCCAGTCAAAACAAAATGTAATATCTTCTCTAATAGATTGTTTGAGTACACAGCAGTGGTGGGATTCAATTTTTTTTACTACCGGTTCTGTGGGTGTGGCAGGGGAAGGATACTTCAAAATCCCCATTGCCTCCCCACTCCACTAACCTGCTTTCCAACTCTGTTCTCCTGTGCAGGGCAACAAAAGACAACCCAGCTAATCAGCTTGGACTCAGGAGATGGAGAATAGATGGGGGTGGGGCTAGTCAGAGGTGGTATTTGCTGGTTCTCTGAACTACTCAAAATTTCTGCTACCAGTTCTGTAGAACTGGTTTGAACCTGCTGAATACTACCTCTGGTACACAGTATGTGGAGTGATGCTATTTAGAAAAGAAAGAAGGTTACAAAAGCATTATTAAAAATACTGCTATAAAATAACAGCATTGGATTAATGAATAGTAAGTCCATTATCAAATCAGAATGTTCCCAATATTGAAAACTGCACTCTTTTCTATAAGAGACAATAAAATAAGGGATAAACGGATCTGTATATTATCATTCTAATCATACTTGCATGTTGTCCAGATCTTTTAATTTTGACAGATTATTTATACGATAAAATTTTCTCTCTTGTAATAATTGAGATTTTTTTCATTCTTCTTCCTCATCATCATTCTTTTGCTTCTGCATCACTTGATATATTTATCTGACATTTCTTTCCTCTCTCAATCTGTCCATTGTTTCCTTTCATAATAGGTATTACATTCCAATCTTGTATTTTGCGCAAATAAACTTGTGCAATTTCTTAGTTGTGCAAATTTGAATTTTTTCCTTTGTCCATTCATTTCTTTCTCTCGGAAAGGATGACCTAATTAATTCCCATGTTTATTGTGGGGGGAACTTATTAGACCAACATAGATCTAAGCTTTTGGCAAGGCAACATTTCAAATTTTATTTGATGCTGTCTTGATCTACATCAAAAATTGAGTGGCTTAACCCTTGGTTTCCCATATTTATCCATTCCAAATGTGTGTGGTAAAAGAAATCAAGTCACCACTTAAATCATAAATAATAGATTCAAATTAAGAAATTTGCTATGTTCAGGAGAAACATAACAGAAAATGGAATGTGGTAATAATTAGCTACTCATAAATTGTGTGTAAAAAGAAAGTGATATGGGTCAAGAATGAATGGTTACTTAAGTGAAACCAGAAATGCTCTACACTACTTTGTTCAAAACTTCACATGCTTCATTCTCTACTAATCCTCTACTAATCTTCTACTAATCTCTACTAATGACAAGTTAGACAATGTTTACTTTAGTATTTATAATAAAAGTCCATAAAAGCTGATCAGTCAGCTGATCCATTCCAACATTCTATATCCCACAATGTCCAACCAGTTGTATTCTGAAAGCTGTCATGCATGTGGCACTTAAGATGTGCTGCCAGGCCTGAGAAAGAAATAAAGAGCAAGGAAGATTAATAGCTATTTATATCCTTGGCTATCTGACCCTCGCTTAATCGGATACATGGTAGCCACTCAGAAAAACAATTTTTTCCTCAGGTGAGCTCTATTTGCCTGGTTGTTGCCTTATCACAGTAAATAAGTCTTGTGGTTTGGGATTAAAACTGTGCTTTTCCAAATCACATGAAATAAAGGGTATTAATTTATTCTTTAGCATAAGAATCTTTAGCTTGGTTTAGTTCTGTTTTGTATCAGAGCATAACCTTGATATTTCAACAGCCTTGAGATTTAGTTACAGATTCATACCAGAGGCGAACCGTGAGCACTACAGCTGGGCCTTCACCTCAGCCCTCACTGCCAAGAAGATAAATCATCGCGGAAAAAAAGAAACAGTATGATGATTGAAAGCATTCAACATTGCAATCCTTTAATTAAGGATGACAAGAATGTCATCTACCATAACGGAGACAAAAGGCATGTTCCTCACTTCTTGATGTCGGTGGGCTGATTTTGTCAGATTAGTAAGGCTCACAAATCCGCCGCTGACCCAGGTGGATGACCTGTCAGTTGTAAAAAGCAAACAACTCCAGCAGTACAGTCTGTTAATTTTCTTACAGCCTGTCAACCATGGATATCGCTGATAATATTCGGTCTTGAAATGCCTTTCCACTTTATTAACCTTTTCTTTTAATTTCAGTTCTGGAGTTGGTCTTCCGTTTTTTATTATTTGGAGTTTTTCTGTGAAAGGCTGTCTTGAAAAAGGCGATGCTAACAAGCTAGCCACAGCTTCGTTCTCGTCTTCCACCATTTAATTGTCACTCACCGCTCTCACCACTCTGCCCACCTTTCGGACTTCACGAAGGCCTATGATCTTTTGTTTTTGTCCCGCCCACTTAAAATCAAACCGTGATTGGTCAGTTTTCCCATCACTCTCCAAACCAAAACACATAGCTTGGCCTTCCCCTGGATTCATGAAGTTCTAACCAATTAATGAGCCATCTAACCGGGCTTTGATAGAGATGGATGATTCTGATTGGATAATATGTTTCAGGACAGTAACCCTTTCATTGCTGATGTGAACTTGACAGTAAACTTAACTTTAGAACATAGATTAGAGAAAATGTATTAAATGGATTGTATTAAATTAAATTAGATAGATTATATATAACAATTTAATACTTATATTTTTTGGTCCAGATTTTTTTAAGGTGTAGAAGGCCCTGAAGGTTCCCCTCTGATTCATACACCTGTTCAAAAGCTGCATGCATAATATGATTAAATATAAGCTGTCTGTTCACCTTTGTGATTAATAATTGGTGACTTTATATTTGTGATTTTTCACTATAAAGCAGGCTGCAAATCCACGATACAAAAATATCAACATAATCATACATCTTCCCTTTTATTTTTAAAAGATGTACTCTTTCTCAGGAAAGCTTCAAGAATTTTGTCTTGATTTATTAGATGTTTATCAAGTCACAATTGTAATTTAAAATAAACTCTAATTGAGCATGTGAATTCATTAACATGAGGCAGATGGGTTTCAAATTGTCTCTTGAATGCAAGGTCATCTCTTCAATTTTAAAACTTTAAATTTATTTTTCATAATTACTACTATGTAATGTACTGAATGAATGGTAATTCTTCCAAGTATGATCATTTGATGTACAAGAACTTTGTCTGTAATTACAGGCCAGTATGTCAGGCTTCATCTGAAGTTATAAACTAAGAAAAAAGAATAGAGGTGAGTTGATTCAAATGTCAAGATGTCAAGGTACTTCATTTTTTTCATGTAGATGATCAAGCACATTAAAAAAAAAAAAGAATCAGTAGTCTATAGTTTGATAGCATTTCAGTTTTCCCTGATTTTTATTTCATTTTTATTTGTATACTAAAAAGATCATGTCATTATAGCACAGATTTTCACATTAGCTGTCTGTAGTCTGACATTATAGAGGGTAAAGTCCAAAACAAATTTTCATAATGTGTACCTCTAAAGATACATGCTGATCAGAAAAATCAACCTGTGTTTTCTACATGTTCCAAGGCAATTCTTTTATGTGAGAAAATTTCTAAATATTGGTTGGGTTTTCTTTTTTAGGAAAAATATCTTTAAATTTTAATATTTGACATACATTGCACTACATTAAAGAACTGTGATGGTGCAGTGGTTAGAATGCAATTGTCAATTTTCAAAATGACTATGGTTGAGATTTTTTTTTCCATTTCTCAGTTGCCACACAAATTTGGAGAGGATAGGAGGTTTGGAATGCTATTCTCCAATGTACTAGACATAACATAGGAGAGGCTGGTAAAACCAAGGTCATCTCAATAAGTGCTGAGCAAGAAAGGAGTGGAGTGCCTGAAGAACCTGTCATTTACCCCATTGAGCAATGTGATTTGTGACACTTCGGTGGAGGAAATCATTTACTGATCCATAGGAAATATTTAGAGTTGGCTTCACATTTGAACATGCTGATATGATGTACCCAATAAAGAGAATCTTTGAGTCCCAGTCTCAGAGTTCTTACTTGCTTCAGAACCATGATAGCAGTATTGCAAGCATACAAATATGAGTAGATAAATATGTACCACTTAGGTGGGAAAGTAACAGCTTCTGTGCACCTGGGCATAGTTATTCTGGCCATATGATCACAGAAATATCTTCAGACAACTCTGGCTCCCTCAGCTAAGAAATGGAGATGAGTATTCCTCCCTAGAGTCAGATATGACTGGACAGAGGAAATCTTTACCTTTACCTTTACTTTTAATGTATTTTTATAGAGGTCTTTAGAAAATGCTGATTAATAGGATAAATATGAAACAACAGGAACTGTTCTGAAAGGTACTGATTAATTTGTCCTTAAATGGAACAATGACAGTTGTTTTATACTACTGGCAACTGAGTATTTTCTATTTTGAATGGCAACGACAGGTTTACAGAATTTCCAAAAGAATCTTTTCAGATCACTTTTACTGGATCCTTTGTATGGAAATACAGGGATAAAATCTATGGACACTCCATATCCAGATTCTGTTTTTGAGCTATGGTCTTTCCATTTGTTTATCAGTCAAGGTTCAGCTGTCTTTAGTGGCACAAAGTCAGAAATACAAGGTGCAGATTTCTCAGAATTAAAATACAATAATTAAAGGAATTGCCTCATTTAGATTGTCCTTCTTTGCACCTTTTCTTGTATTAATAGAATTATTCTTCTTGAAAAGCAATGAAGAGAATCATATCATAGATTTTTATAAAGAAGTACCTACGGATTTTCCACGTTTTTGAGAAGCAATATGTTGGGTTAAAGTTTTCATAGAGCCATAACTTTAACTCCTTTTGAAGTCAATTTTTAATTATCTTTTGTTAGTTTACATGTGTTTATTTTATTGGATTAAAATAACAAAAGCTTAAATGGGATCTGAAAAAATCCCAGGTACAGTAAATTACAGATTTATATTACAATAATGCATGAAGCAATAGCTTGATTAGTTTTAAGAAAATTACACATTTTCATGATTGTAATAGTGTTATCTCAAAATACTGATTCTACTTTCCAGCAGCCTATTTTATACAAATATAATTGTTTGTATTTAAAAATTATATATTTATCCAATTATAAAAATTATAAAAGAAATGTATTGGTCACATAGCAAGAAACAATGGTAGGTGGACTACAGCAGTCTTTAATCATATAGTCATTGAAAGAAGCATAGTTTCCTAGATAAAAATCTGGAGATTATACAAATAATACAAACAGTATGTGTGTATATATGTATGTGTATATGTTACATATACATAATTAAATATATATATAGAGAGATGTGGTATGCAAATCTGGACAAAATGTCATCCAATATTCTGTGTTTTTCACCCCTTATTCTGAAAACTAATGTCATATTTTTGACTTCTCAGTTATTTTTTAAAAAATAATAATAAATATAAATTGAGTGAATCATTAGACTGGAATATCCCACAAATTTTCCCATCAAGTTTCATTCTGTCAATGTGGGAGGAAAAAGCTAAGAGAGAGCAAGAGAGCGACAGAGTGAGTGTTGGTACCAGTAGTGGTATTCAAAAATTTTTACTACTGGTTCACTGAAGATCCCGAATTGTTTAAAATGAGTAGGAAGTTTATAGCTTCTGGCACCTCAACTTCTACTTCTGCCTCCCCACCATCTCGAGGACAACGTTCAATTCAGACAATGTTAAAGCAAGATAAAGTTCAAAAAAGAGTGACTCTACAGATGATTATGCAAGGAATCCAAGACCTTAAAATAAAATCAGATACTATTGAAAAGAGAAGAGAAAACATTGAGCAAAGAACAGAGAAAACTGATGAAAAAGTGGAGAATATTCAACAAATGATGGTGAAGTATGATGAGGGATTCCAAAAAATTGAAGAAGAAGACAAACAAAGAGACAAGAAGATTGGAGATATTGATATCAGATTAACAGTGGTTGAACAAGATAAAAGTGAGATACTGAAATGGGAGATGGACAGATCAGAATTCTATCTCAGATTTCAAAACTTAGAGGAAGAAAAAGGACAAAATGTAGCTGAGATAATGATAGAAATATTGGCTGAAGCTTTGGAAATAACAGAAGAGAAGATGATTGATGGAGTAGATGAGGTATACCGAGTTTTTACAAGATATGCGATGAGAAATAACCTACCAAGAGAGGTTCATATCAGATTTACAAAAAAAGCCATTAAAACACAAATATTACAAGCGGTAAGAGAGAAAACATTGAAATACAAAGGCAAGGAGATTGTGGTTTTAAAGCAAATACCTAGGAGAGTGAGAGAGATGAAAAGACAATATTGATTTTTGATTAAAATACTATTGAAAAAAGATGGCTAATACTATTGAAAAATTATAGATGGCTAATCCCAGAAGGGTTAGTGTTTACATGGCAAGAACAGCGATATAGAATTGACTCAATCGAGAAAGCAGAATTATTCTATGCAGAATTTTTTGGAAGGAGAGAGGAGGCAGAAAAAGAGATTTCACTAATTGAATTTCAAGACGACCAAATGAAGACTGAAAAAGAAGAAGTCACAGTAGGTGGATCGATGGAGACTAAAGAACAACGTGAACCAAGATCTACGAGAGCTGCCAAATCTAATTATAAAGCATAATTATGGAAGAGAAAAAAACTGATTACAATGAAGATAAATGGACTTAATTCAGCTGTTAAAAGAAGGAAATTTTTTCACAGATTAAAGAAATTAAAATTTGACATAGTTTGTCTACAAGAAGTACATATTAAAAAACAATATGAACAATTGTTGATACAGCCAAAATTAGGGAAAATATTTACTTCGACTCAGTGTAAGAAAAGAGGAGTGGTCTTATATATCAAAGAGACCATTTCAGCAAAATTGATTTATACTGATAAAGACAGAAGAGTATTAATGGTGGAAATAATGGACAATAATATGAAAACACTCTTGATTGCAATTTACGCTCCGAATGATAAACAAGAAGAATTTTATAAAAAATTACACATGAAAATAATTGAACTGGACTATGTCAATATAGTTATGATGGGAGATTTCAATGGAATTGTAGACAATAAACTGGACTATATAACAACAACAACAACAAAGCAAAATAGGAAGAACTCTCCCCAAATCCTTTTTTTAAATGATAGATGAAATAAATTTAAAAGATATATGGAGAGAAAAAAATGTTAAAACCAAACAATAGACTTTTTACTCAAATAGACATTTAACGTGGTCCAGAATAGATATGATTTGGACTTCAACAGAATTAATATCTAATATTCAAGAAACAAATATTGAAACAAGTACTTGGGCAGTCCACAATCCAATAACAATTAAATAGAAAGGAGAAAAAAGAAGATCAAGATGGACATTAAATAATACCATTCTAAAGGAGAAGGATTTTATAGAGCGGATGGAGAAAGAATTGGTTTTTTTCTTTAGAGAAAATAAGAAAGAAGATACTTCAATTCAGAACATAGGGGACACAATGAAGGCATATGCTAGAGGCTTGATAATAGACTACACAAGGAAAAGGAACATTAGGAAAAAGCAAGCCACGGAAGTTTTAGAAGATGAGTATAAAAGACTCGAAAAAGAACTATAGAAAATGCCACAGAAAAAAGACATTAAGCTAAAACTGGATACAATTAAACATAAAATGAGTTTAATAGAGAAAGAAGAATTAGCACAGAAAATCAGAAGTGCTGAACAGAATTATTTTGAGGATGCAAACAAACCAGGTAGATGGTTAGCATACAAATTGAAAAAGGAAAAAGAACCAAGGAAAACACTGCAGTTAATAGATGATGAAGGTCATGTTTGCTACGGCAATAAAGAAAAGAAGGAAATCATTTGAGGCTTTTATGGGAAATTATATGAGCAAGAGAATATTGAGGAGGAAAGAGTTAAACAGTATTTTCAGAATGCTAATCTACCTAAGATACCTAAAGAGACTGAAAAAATGTTAGAAAGCAATATAACCATGATGGAGTTAACCGAAGCGCTTAAGAAACAAAATAATGGGAAGGCACTAGGCCCAGATGGACTTCCGGCAGAATTCTATAAAACATTGCAAGAATCGCTGAACCTTCCATTGCTAGAAGGCAGGAATGAAGTTATGCTAAAGAAGAAGATACCTAAAACATGGTCAGAAGCCTATATTACACTTATTCCAAAAGAAGAGACTGATCCATTACAAATTAAGAATTTTAGACCTATTTCTTTATTAAATGCAGATTATGAAATCTTTCCTTCAATATTGGCAGAGAGACTCAAAAAATATTTAAATAATTTTATTCATTCTGACCAAAATGGATTCCTACCAAAGAGACAAATTAAAGACAATATGAGAGTAATATTGGATACTTTGAAATATTATGAGGCTCATCCCGAAAAACAAATGACTTTGATATTCTTAGATGCACAAAAGGCATTTGATAATGTGAACTGGAGATTCATGTTATTATTATTAGAACAGATGGGCTTTGCCAGAACATTTATTCAAGCAATACAAGCCATATATTATAAGTAAATGGCAAAGGTAATGATAGAGGGAGAATTAACAGACTCTATCAATATAAGAAAAGGTACAAGACAAGGTTGCCCACTGTCACATTTGCTATTCATAATAATTCTGGAAGTGTTAAATAGAAACATTAGAGGCGAAAAGAGTATAAAAGCAATAAAAATTAAAAAGGAAGAATTTAAAAAGCAAGCTTTTGTGGATGACTTGGCTTTTATTTTAGAAGACCCTCCAGAAACAGCACCAAAACTATTGGAAAAGATAGAGGCATATGGCAAGGTGGCCGGCCTGAAAATAAACAAAGATAAGACAAAGATTTTGACAAAGAACATGTTACTAAGACAAAAAGAAGAATTGGCAGATGTATTGAAAATTCCAGTTACGAATAATGTTAAGTACTTGGGGATACATTTGACAGCAAGATGTAGTATGTTAAAAGAGAACAATTACATTAAACTTAAACAACAGATAGCACTAGACTTGATGAAATGGGAAAACCTACAATTGTCACTAATAGGGAGAGTTTCAACAATCAAAATGAATATTTTACCCAGAATTCTATACTTGTTTCAAACAATACCAGTTAGGCTTGGAAAGGACTACTTTGAAGATTGAAACAAAATTGTGTTGAAATATATTTGGCAAGGTAAGA
>BLBF01000041.1:6826196-6964648 GCA_015471245.1 Laticauda colubrina
TTCGTCTCCTGTCGTTTCTTTCTCCTTCGCTCCCTATCATGAGACGCTCATCTGATGCGGGATAGCAGATACCGCACTTCTCGCCTCTAATGTTTCTATTTAACACTTCCAGAGTTATTATGAATAGCAAACGTGACAGTGGGCAACCTTGTCTTGTACCTTTTCTTATATTAACAGAGTCTGTTAATTCTCCCTCTATCATTACCTTTGCCATTTACTTATAATATATGGCTTGTATTGCTTGAATAAATGTTCTGGCAAAGCCCATCTGTTCTAATAATAATAACATGAATCTCCAGTTCACATTATCAAATGCCTTTTGTGCATCTAAGAATATCAAAGTCATTTGTTTTTCGGGATGAGCCTCTTAATATTCCAAAGTATCCAGTATTATTCTCATATTGTCTTTAATTTGTATCTTTGGCAGGAATCCATTTTGGTCAGAATGAATAAAATTATTTAAATATTTTTTGAGTCTCTCTGCCAATATTGAAGGAAAGATTTCATAATCTGCATTTAATAAAGAAATAGGTCTAAAATTCTTAATTTGTAATGGATCAGTCTCTTCTTTTGGAATAAGTGTAATATAGGCTTCTAACCATGTTTTAGGTATCTTCTTCCTTAGCGTAACTTCATTCCTTCCTTCTAGCAATGGAAGGTTCAGCAATTCTTGCAATGTTTTATAGAATTCTGCCAGAAGTCCATCTGGGCCTGGTGCCTTCCCATTATTTTGTTTCTTAAGTGCTTCGGTTAACTCCATCATGGTTATGGCTTTCTAACATTTTTTTCAGTCTCTTTAGGTATCTTAGGTAGATTAGCGTTGTGTAAATACTGTTTAATTCTTTCCTCATCAATATTTTCTTGCTCATATTATTTCCCATAAAAGTCTCGAATGATTTCCTTCTTCTCTTTATTGCCATGACAAACCTGACCTTCATCATCTATTAACTGCAGTGTTTTCCTTGATTCTTTTTCCTTTCTCAATTTGTATGCTAACCATCTACCTGGTTTGTTTGCATCCTCAAAATAATTTGGTTTAGCACTTCTGATTTTCTGTGCTAATTCTTCTTTCTCTATTAAAGTCATTTTATGTTTAATTCTATCCAGTTTTAGCTTAATGTCTTTTTTATGTGGCGTTTTCTGTAGTTCTCTTCCGTCTTTATCAGTATAAATCAATTTTGCTGAAATGATCTCTTTGATATATAAGACCACTCCTCTTTTCTTACACTGAGTCAAAGAAGTAAATATTTTCCCTAATTTTGGCTGTATCAACAATTGTTCATATTGTTTTTTAATATGTACTTCTTGTAGACAAACTATGTCAAATTTTAGTTTCTCTAATCTGTGAAAAAATTTCCTTCTTTTAACAGCTGAATTAAGTCCATTTATATTCATCGTAATCAGTTTTTTTCTCTTCCATTATTATGCTTTATAATTAGGTTTGTCAGCTCTCGTAGATCTTGGTGACTTCTTTTTCAGTCTCCATTTGGTCGTCTTGAAATTCAATTTGTGAAATCTCTTTTTCTGCCTCCTCTCTCCTTCCAAAAAATTCTGCATAGAATAATTCTGCTTTTTCGATTGAGTCAATTCTATATCTCTGTTCTTGCCATGTAAACACTAACCCTTCTGGGATTAGCCATCTATAATTCACCTCTTTTTTCAATAGCATTTAAGTCAAAAATTGACTAAATTCTCATCTCTCTCACTCTTCTAGGTATTTGCTTTAAAACCATAATCTCCTTGCCTTTGTATTTCAATGTTTTCTCTCTTACCACTTGTAATATTTGTGTTTTAATGGCTTTTTTTGTAAATCTGATATGAACTTCTCTTGATATTTCTTATCGCATATGTTGTAAAAACTCGGCATACTTCATCTACTCCATCCATCATCTTCTCTTCTGTTATTTCCAAAGCTTCAGCCAATATTTCTATCATTATCTCAGCTACATTTTGTCCTTTTTCTTCCTCTATGTTTTGAAATCTGAGATAGAATTCTGATCTGTTCATCTCCCATTTCAGTATCTCACTTTTATCTTGTTCAACCACTGTTAATCTGATATCAATATCTCCAATCTTCTTGTCTCTTTGTTTGTTTTCTTCTTCATTTTTTTGGAATCTCTCATATTTCACCATCATTTGTTGAATATTCTCCCCCTTTTCATCAATTCTCTCTGTTCTTTGCTCAATGTTTTCTATTCTCTTTTCAATGGTGTCTGATTTTATTTTAAGGTCTTGGATTCCTTGCATAATCATCTGTAGAGTCACTCTTCCTTGATCTTTGTCTTGCTTTAACATTGTCTGAATTGAATGTTGTCCTTGAGATGGTGGGGAGACAGAAATAGAAGTTGAGGAGCCAGAAGCTATAAACTTCCTACTCATTTTAAACAATGCAGGATCTTCAGGTTCTTCTAAACCCTAATCCAATTATGAAATAGCCAATTATAATCCAAAATGAAAAATAAAAATGGTAGAGAGAAAAACCCAACAACAATAAAAAGAAAAGGAGAGAAAAAAAAATTCTTCAGGTTCTTCTTAACCTTAATCCAATCAGTAATTAGGTGGAAAAGAAGGAGTAGAATAAAAAAAGTTTAAAAAGAGCAAAAAGTAAAAAAGAATTTAAAAAAAATAAAAGTAATTCTTCAGATTCTTCAACACCTTAATCCAATTGAAAGTTTTCAAATAAAAAAAAGCATATCAAAAAACAAAAAGTCCCAAAGAAGAAAGGGAAAGAAAAAAGGAAAAATTTGAGGCTTTCCCTTTAAAATACAAAGCAAAGATGAAAATAATACAAAAATAAAGGTTTTAAAAAGAAAAAATGAACAATACAGTTGGTGACCCAATTTAAGAAAATAAAAAGAAACACACTGCACTTTATTTAATTATCCAAGGCTCTTGTCATAGCTCTCTCCAAACTTCAAAGCCAAGTTTCAATTGTTGATAGAAATCCAGAAGAACACCTGCAGTAACTCTCTTTCGTGGTCTTCCCTCTATCTTATCACATAGCAATGTCCTTGAAAAAGAATTTCACAAGCCTCTAGTTGGCAGTGGTACAAAGTTTCTTTATTCTCATTCTCCCCCTCCTTTCCCAGACAAAACGTAAAAAAAGTTAGAAAAAAGTATAGCTTAAGGGAGCCTCTAATCTAAAATATTACAAAAAGCCTCTAACTTAAAATATTACAAAATCAAAAAAGAAGAGAAGAGGAAAAAATAGATGTGAATAAATAGAGAAAAAACCAGTCCAGTTAGCAAATGCTGAATCACAATACAAATCCAACCATAGAAAACATAAAACTAAGCCTTTCTTTAACACTTCTGTTTAAAAACCGCCACTTATTCAGTTCTGTCAAAACTTTTACAGATTCTTTTTTTTTCCCCTTAGGGTGTCCTTTGAAATCCTTTTAAGTCTTAGAATAATAAAAGAACAGTTTTCACCAAACCAACACACTTTCTCTTTCAACCTCTTCCATTCGGAGCTGTCCCAACTTCAGCAGCTTTGGGGGCTGCCTCTCTGCTGCTGGTAAAAGGGCTTCTCCTGGATCAACCAGGGACTTTGCGATATCCCTGGGATGTACAGGATGCACCCTGCACTATCACCGTCTCTTCAGGATGGTTTAGGTCGATTTGGATCGTCCAGGGGCAAAGATATTGGCTGCAATCTCAGACCTCCAAGATTGCATGCAGTATTGTCGCAACGCCAGCTCCTCCCCGAGTCTCCGCTGTTTTATAAATTATTAAGCAATCTTTGGTTTATCTGATGAAAATTCCAAGAAGATCCTGTTTCAACTTTAAAGCACAAAGCTAAAAATGTATCTTGGGAAATATCAATCCCATTTTGTTCACTGAAAAACTGAAGAATGAGATGTTCTACTTGAACACTATAAGGCAAAGGCATAAAATTTATGACAAAGTACATAGAAAGTAGCTTTTTAAAAAAGATAAAACATTATTTTTGTCCATACCCAACTTTGTTAAAAGCAGTTACCCCAAATTACACACCTTTTCTCACCTACAATTACAAATATTATATCCTCTTGCAAACAGAAAATATATAGAAATCCAGATTCACCATCATATTAACACTGTCTACAAATTTTGTCATGAAATAAGCAAGAGGGTAAATCCTAGAGGTCCCATGGATTGTATGCACACAGTGCTCTCATGTTCTCTAGGAAAAATAACCCTGACATACACACAGAGATATGCCAATATGGGATTGTAATTAAAGGTGAGGCCTTGAAACCAGGAGAACGTAGTCCCATTTTAGTCATAAAAGTTGATTGGATGCCAGTCACTCTCTCTTTCTCAGCCCAACCCTCTTCACAGGGTTGCTGTGATAGTGAAAGGAGGAGGAAAGAGTACTATATTCTGTCAGTAAATAATTGACATAAAATCTTATATCTCAAATTGTGTTCTGCAAGACTACAAGATTATGGATTATTGGTCAGGAAATATGCTTTTGTACCACTGAAGCAACTATAAGAAAATTATAACACTGTAATGTGAATGTGTGCATATTTTGGTGTTATATTTTGGAGCTGAGACTCAAGTCCCGATGCAATTTCATGCACAACTGGAGACCTAAATGAGAAAGGACAGAAATACTTAATATTACACACAAACACCGCCCCCCCGCTCCATAGCACTAATATTATTCCAAGTTAGAGAAGTGACAAAATCAATTTCCAGCCATCCTAGTAGCAGTGAATGTCTCTAAACAAATATTGGTTAATATCAATAAACTATTGGTTCATCTAACTTGAGGAGCAGTTAATTTTTTTCAGCTTTAGGATCACACTATGATTTTCTGTCCTCCCTGAGAAGACATAAGATGTGGGTGAAAATGGCATCTTACGAGGGAACAAGACAAGGCTATGTATCCAATGGAGAAGTAAGAATTCTACAAGAATCAAAATGGGAGTTTACTGGGTATAATGGGCACCTTTAAGCCCATGTCACACTGGCCAACGGATGCAAAACGGACACAACGGATGAGCAAAATGTTCCATCCATTGTTATCCGCTCTCAAAAGGGGCAAAAATTTGCATAACTGGAGTGGATAACACGGACGCGGGGAGGACACAGGGCGGATGCAAAGCGGATGCGGAACGGAAGCACAGTGGATGGAAATGGATGGGAGTGGATGGTGCAACCGCAGAGCTTCCGGGGGGGCTCAGCGAAGCGGACGCGGAACGGATATAGCGGATGCAGAGAGGATGCACAGCGGATGAAGCGGATGCACAGCGGATTAAGCGGATGCAGAGCGGAAGCCTAGCGGATGCACAGCGGAAGCAAAACAGATGCCGAGCGTTAATTGCGCATGCAGGGGGGAAGTATTAAATAAGCCCCCCGGATATAAAGGGAAGCAGCTCGCACGTGGCCACCATTCCAAGGAAAGACCTGCTGCTGGACACTTCAAGTTCCTTGCCTGCCCTGCCAGCCTGCCTTCCAGCCAGCCTTGGTGCCTGCCTGCCTGCCAGGCTTCCTGCCAGGCTTCCTGCCAGGCTTCCTGCCAGGCTTCCTGCCAGCCTTGGTGCCTGCCAGCCTCCCTGCCAGCCAGCAACCCCACAACCATGGGGAGGAAGCAAAAGCCTCAGCAGCCTGCCGCCATCCCTGGCAAGAGGGACAGGGCCAACCTCCTGCCCCCTGCCCCTGATTCTGCTGGTGCTGGGGCTTCTGCTGAAGCTGATCCTGGTGGTGGTGCTTCTGCTGGTGCTGGGGCTTCTGCTGTTGCTTACTCTGTTGAAGCTGCTCCAGGACTTGCTCATCCTGCTCGTCCTGCTTGTGCTCCTGGTCCTGCTCGTGCTCCTGGACTTGCTGGCCCTGCTGGTGCTTACTCTACTGCTGCTGATCCTGGTCCTGGTGTTCCTGCTGTTCCTGCTGCTGCTGCTGCTGCTGCTGCTGATGATGATGATGATGATCCTGCTGGTGAGGATGCTGATGCTGATTATGATCCTGCTGGTGAGGATGATGATGATGATGATGATGATGATGATGATGATGATGATGATCCTGCTGGTGCTGCTGCTGCTGCTGGTGTGGAGGAGCAGCCCCTACTACCTGGGAGCCCCTCTGATGAGGGCCCATCTGGTCCTGCCAAAGGGAGGAAGAGGCGTATGCGACAACGGGAGAGGAGGCAATACTCCATTGTGGAGACGCACGAGGATGAGGTGCTGGAGTGGCTGAGAGAGAACAACTATCTGTGGCGGAAGGGACACGGGCTGTACAGGGATACCAAGCGGAAGCAGGCTGCTTAGAGAGAGAGGGCAGAGAGTATGGATTACACTTCAGAGGTGCTCCTCGGCTGGTGGAAACATATGCACCCCTGGTACGGGAAGCTGCACCTGAAGAAATCTGGCCAGGCCACTGTGAAGCTGACAGACAGAGAGACCTACGTCATGGCCAGGTGCAGCTTCCTGGAGGGTGAGATCCTCCACCGAGGAGCACCAGCAGCCCCTCTCACTACCCTCTCTCTCAGGCAGGCTGCTGCCACCCAGTCCTCTTCCAGCCGAGAGTCAGTCCCTGTCTCCAGGCAGGTTTCTGTGAAGCGTGCCACGGTGGAGAACCCACAGACAGGTGTGGTAAGCGTGGTGGAGTGCGTAGAGGACTCCCTGGTGCGGTGGGAGAAAGGAGACATTGAGTCCACCACACTCCTAGCCACATCCACCACCACCCCAGCTCCGCCTCCGCAGAAAGGCAGAGAGCCGGACAGCTGGAGGGGCAGAGCCACAATATCCTGCTGGAGATCAGGGACACCTTCCACACCAGCATAGATCTCCTCTCTCAGCTGGTCCACACCGACTCCTCATCCTCCAACCGCAAGCCCTTCCTCACCTATGTCAACCAGACCCTCAAGGAAATGGCGGATCCACAGTACCAGCAGGTGAAGGACCGGATCACCAAGCTGCTTCACAACCCTCCAGACCCAGAGGAACCTGCTCCCACCCAGTCCAGGCCTGTTCCTCCACCCCAGGTGATGTCCCTCCCATTCCAAGGCTTCCCACAGCCCCTCACCTACCAGGGCTACGGCTACCAGGAGATTCAGAAGCACAGGCAGCAACCCTTCCCAGTCCAGGCACAGAGTCATTGGGCGACACCGTTGCCACCTGTTTCACTGATGCCACCGATGCCACCCACACCAATGATGCCACCGACGACAGCGATACCACCCACACCAATGATGTCACCGACGACAGCGATGCCACCCACGCCAATGATGCCACCGACGACAGCGATGCCACCCACGCCAGTCCTCACCCAGCTGCAGAGCAGACAGCCCCACTACACTACTCCTTCCTCCACCCCACAGCCAAGCCCGGCCTCAGTACATCTGTCATCAGTACTGGGGCTGACACCCCATGGCTTGGAGGAAGGACCTCTCAGCATCACGGGGCTGAGCCAGCTGTCCGAGACCTTTCTAAACACACCGTCCCCTGTTGTCCTCTCGAGGCCAGGCACTCCAGCACCACCCACCACCACAGCACCTGGACCCTTCACCCTTGAGACTGGGCACACCTCCGAGTGACCAAGAAGAGTGCAAGAGACCGGCTAGCTGGCTACTGTGGACTTTATTTGGACAGTTGACTTGGGTCATTTTTTTTTTTACAGCTTGTTGTTCAATAAACTTTATCTTTGATTCACACACTTGCTTCATTTCCTTTTTTTAATAAAGTCTTGGTGGAAACTTTTAGAATTGGCTTAAGCCTTTGCATGCTTGTGGGATGGGTTAAGATAGCAGTGGGGTGGGCAGGGATACCTGTGGAATGAGCAGGGATACCTTTGGGATTGCTAATAGCTATGGGATAGATAAACCTCCAGCGCAAGCATAGTGGGACTGTATGGTCCACCCTCCCAGGTGCCACACCTATGGCCCTTTATTATCAATAATAATGTAATCAATCATCCACACATGTCAACATAAACACAACTCTTTATTAAACGCCCTATTTATTGTAGGCCCACCCAACATACACGGCCCAATCTCATCCGTGTGATGAGACAGGCTGAAGGAAGCATCCATTAAGCATCTACCATCCTGTCTTGCCACTCCACTGCTCCAGCTGGGGAGTTGCACCAGTGTCTCAGGAGGTTGCGCTGCTTCTTCCCTTCCCGTGAGGCTCTGTTGTGGCCTTGCACATCCTGAGTGTCGATCAGGTTTCGCCCTTGCCTCCATTCCCCAGGCTCCATGTCCCCATTGCCTTGTTGACGGTCCACGAGCCTGTTCTGCAAGACTGGGTAGCGGGTGCGCATGAGATTGTGCAGGATGCAGCAAGCTTCCACGATCCTCCTCACGGTCTCTGGGCGATGCTGCATGGTGGTGAGAAGTACCTGGAACCTGTTGGCCAGGATGCCAAAGGCGTTCTCCACCACCTGCCTTGCCCTGGACAGCCTGTAGTTGAAGATCCTCTCTTCACGAGTGAGGAGTCTGGAAGTGTATGGCTTCATGAGGTAGGTTCTGAGGGAGAAGGCGTCATCCCCCACGATGAAGTTTGGAACATCTTGCGTGTTGTTGGGCAGGGGGTCTGGATCTGGGAAGCCCACGATGAGGTTGCCTTCCAGCCCCTCCTTGAGGTGACTGGCATTGTATACCTGGGCATCTGAAGATGAGCCGTAGCCTGAAGCATTGATGTACATGAACTTGTAGTCAGCATCGACCATGGCGAAAAGGATGATGCTGAAGAAGCCCTTGTAGTTGAAATAAGTGGACCCTGACTTGGCTGGAGCTTTGCAGGCCACGTGCTTGACATCGATGGCTCCAACGGTATGGGGGAAGTTCCACCTCTGATACCACTGCTCTGCAACTTTCTTCCAGCCTTCTTCAGTGGAGGGGCACTGGAGGAGCTCCTCCTTGTATTCTTCGATGATGGCCTGCACCACTTCTCTGACCACAATGCTGATGGTGTTGTGTGGCACCCTCCAGCCGTCCTGCATGCTTTTGTAGGTGGTCCCTGAGGCCAGGTGGTGCAGAGTCAGTGCCACCTTGAGCCCAGGTTCCAGGCTGGACCGGAAGTTGGTGTTTGCCTTGGTCAACCTGGGTGTCAGGCGCTGCACAACTTCGTCAAACATGGCTGGAGGCATCCTCGTGAAGTTATGGAATGCCCGAGTGTCTTCGTTCCTGAGCTCCACCATCAGCTTGTTGTACAGTCCATACTCTGCTCTTCTCCCGATCCATTTTCGGACCCAGACGCTTCTTGGCCGCCTCTTTTTCTTCCCATAGTAGATGGCTTCGTACTGTTGTAGAAGGATGGTGGCTGCCAAAAGGACTGTGGTATGATCCACGGTGGACATGACTGGATGCTGTGGAAGAGGAAGAGTCAGATGAAGGCTGCAGAGGTCTGTACAGGTGGGCTGCTGTTCTGAAAGTGAGATGCAGGCGAGTTGCTCCCCCTTTTTATAGGCAGTATAGTGTACCTTTGCATCCTGTAGGCATCCTCTAGACATCCTTAATATCCGAGATAGATCCCCTCTGCGCACGTTTTTTCTGCTTTAAATGCTTTGTTTTCGTGCTGCATCCATTCTGCATCCGTTCTGCATCTGTTCCGCGTCCGTTCTGCTTCCTCCCTGCGTCCGGGCGGATGTGAGTTGCGCGGATGCGCAGCGGACGCCAAGCGGATATAGCGGATGCGTAACAGATGCCTAGCGGATGCGTAGCGGATGCAGAATGGACGAACTGGATACATTTTCCACGCAAAAATTTTAGGCAGCCCAAAACTTTTGGAGCGGATGAAACGTCCATAAACGGATGCTGGACGGATAGAGAGGAAGCAAAACGGAGGCAGTGAGTACAGAACGGATACATCGCATTAACCAATGGATGGTAAGGTTTTTTTTCTGTTTTACATCCTCTTTGCATCCATTGGTTCAGTGTGACATGGGCTTTCGCTCTTGCAAGCCATATGTTCTTCATCCTCAGTATTGTCTGCTTGATTAGATACACAGCAACAGCTTTTCTACATTTCAGTTAGAGACCTATCCCAGCTATTTTTATAACCTGAGACCTTTTATAACCAAAGCACAATTCCTATCATTAAGTCATGACCCATCACCTTCTTTGGAGGCTTAACTGAGGTAGGGGCATCAACATTTAAAGATCAAATTTCTGCCACTACAACTTTTCATCTTGGTCTTATATTTGGAATAAATACATATGGCAAATAATTGAACAGTGGAAGGATGGGAGAATTCTATTTAGAGTTTAATATTACTGAATTATTTAAGAAAGCTCTTTGAGACACAGTCTATTTTTAGATTTGTGTCTCTAGTGAGTGCAGCGACCTCAGAAGTCAATAGGATGTGTTCAGCATCTATTACATAGTAGTGATCCCTAGTTATAGCACACCTGCCTCTTTAATGTGCTTTTCAATTTCAGTACAAATTGCCTAGAGATATCCAAAGTCAGTCACACTGTTTCCTCAAAGAAATAAAGATTAAGAATGTCTCTTAATTAGTTCTTCCATGGAAGTTTCTTGTTGCACTCCTGTTCTAATGGGGCTGTGTGCTCCTATTAGTGGAAAAGGGGGTGAACACAGAAGATCAATTCAAATTGATAAATTGAATAGTGATATCAACATTCATATATAGCATTCACACCCAGAAGTGGTTTTCAGCAGGTTCTGACCAGTTCTGGAGAACCGGTAGTGTAAATTTTGAGCAGTTCAGAGAACTGGAAAACACCACCTCTGACTGCCCCTCTCGAGTCCCAGCTGATTGGCTGGGTCTTCTTTTGTTGCCCTGCATAGGAGAACTGAGCTGGAAAGCAGGTTAGTGGAGTAGGGAGGGAATGGGGATTTTACAATATCCTTTCCCTGCCATGCCCACCAAGCCATGTCCACAGAACTGATAGTAAAAAATTTTGAATACCACTACTGATTCTCCATATAGTATATATACCACAGTGATACTTGGATGAATTTAAATTGTCCCTGGAGGGATGGGCTGCTGGAATTCCCTTAAACCAGTGTTTCTCAATCATAGTAACTTTGAAGACTTCAATTCCCAAGGCTGGCTGGGGAATTTGGGGAGTTGAAGTTTACCTATCTTAAAGCTGCCAAGGCTGATAAACTCTGCCTTGGATTATTACAGTACAATGCCAGAGTGGAAAGTGATAACTAAGCCTAACTACAATATTTCATTTAATATCAATTGTGGCCTTTTGTCATCCCTACAACGCATTTATGAAATCCATTCTACACTGATATCTGAATGATTAAAGCTTATGTACTGTATATCTCATAGTCCTTTATGGAGAGAATCAATCCTACCCATTTCTTCAACCCTCTGTTAGGTATATCAGTCTTGCTAGGAAGACACAATTCTTTATAAGAATTGGTTTACTTACTTAGCCACTGTACACATACTGAATTTTCAGTAGCACATACTGAAACTTCAGCCTGGAAGTTCCTTCTCAAGAATGATAAATGATCACAATTAACAAGGTCTGTGTAATTTTCAGATATAGGAGAGAGTCTGGCCATCAATCTCCCCATGCATTGAGATGACAACTATGAAAGGTATCGGAAAGTAAGGTATCCTGCTGGAGGGAAGGTTGAAGTCTGAGAGACAAAGCATATGTGAATAGATTTCCATTTTTTTTTCCTTGAAAGAGTAGGTATCTGTTCAGAAATGTCTCTTTCACAAGCTCTGCATGGTTCCAGCTCTTCCTTGCTTTCTTTGAGTCTCCTATGGGATTTCAACTATCAGGCAGCTGTTGATTTTGGACCATCAAGGTTCGTTCAAAAGGATCCTGGATGCTATCTGATGGTGATGCTTTTCCAGAAAAGGAACACTTCACACCAACACTTTTAACTTTGTCAATTTTCTCCAAGTTCTTAGCATCATCTCTTGCTGCAATAAGGCTTTAACAAAAATGAGTTTAGAGAGAAAAAATTAACAATAGCTCTGTGGTTCCCCAATCGTTTCAACATTATGTTTAGCTAAAAATCCATTTTTCCATCCCTGTGGATTCCTTAGTTGACAGCTGATGTTTTCCAGACTCTATATTCTTATCTGGCAATTTGAGAGAGAATATCTCAAAGCTGCTTTTTTTTTTCTTTTTTCCAAGGGCAAACTATGTTTGTTTTTTTTCCCCTGAAGAGAAAGAAGTTTTGCTTCTCATTCAAGAAGCTTCATCAATTCTGGCTGGATGGTGAGGGATATGGGGAAAATGAAAGGATTAGTTTTGACAGGAGAGTGAAGGGGGAGTGGAAGGATTATATTTGTTTGCAGTTATCCAATCATTAGGTATTCCCCATTTACAGAGTGCTAACAACCAGAAAACCACATAGAAATATAATTCCTCCCACCATCCTGTCAAAACTATTCCTTCCATAACTCCCTCCCATCCAGTCAGATTCTTAGATGAGAAACTAAATGTCTTTTTCTTCCTCAGGGAAAAAAAACATTTACCTTTTTTGGCGGGGGGGGGGGATCTTTGAGATGACCATGATATATGTTTTTATGAAAACTAAGAAATATTGAACTAATGATGACACAGGAGGGGATACACCAAAATTTGTTATTGCTAATTTGAATGCTCCTGACAGATAAAAATCATTACATGTCCTATTTCAGGAAGAGAATTATATCAAATTTTGCTTTCTGGCATGCTACTTCAAACCATGGTACCCATGTTTCAGTCATTTAAAAAGTTGATTTTTTAAAAAAAGAATGAGTCCTTATTCAACTACCTTGAGTATATGCTGTGTGTACTGATGAAAATAAACTTATTTTCAGTATCGCAATGATACTGCATGCAATCTCAGAGGTCTGAGATTGCAGCCGATATCTTTGCCCCTGGATGGTCCAAATGGACCTAAACTGTCCTGAAGAGACAGTGATAGTGAAGGGCGCGTCCTGTAGATCCCAGAAATATCACAAAATCCCTGGTTGATCCAGGAGAAGCCCTTTTGCCAGCGGCAGAGAGGCAGCCATCAAAGCTGCTGAAGTTGGGACAGCTCCGAATGGAAGAGGCTGAAAGAGAAAATGTGTTGGTTTGGTGAGGGTTTTTCTTTTATTATTCTAAGACTTAAAAGGACCTTAAAGGACACCCTAAGGGGGAAAGAAAGAATCTGTAAAAGTTTTGACAGAATTGAATAAGCAGCGGTTTTTAAACAGAAGTGTCAAAGTAAGGCTTTGCTTTTTTTTTTTTTTTCTTATGGCTGGACTTCTATTGTGATTTTGCACTTGCTAACTGGACTGGTTTTTTCTCTATTTATATCAATTTTTTCTTTTCTTTTTTGACTTTGTAATATTTTAGGTTTGAGGCTCCCTTTAGATATTTTTATATACTTGTTTTTTATTCTTTTTAATTTTTATTACGTTTTGTCTGGGAAAGGAGGGGGAGAGTGAGAGTAAAAAAAATTTTGTAACACTGCCAACTAGAGGCTTGAAAATATTTTAGACGAAGCAGAGAAAGTTGAAAAAGAAAGCTTTGAAACTCTTTTTCAAGGACATTGCTATGTGATAAGATAGAGGGAAGAGCACAGGAGAGTGTTATTGCAGGTGTTCTTCTGGATTTCTATCAACAATTGAAACTTGGCTTTGAAGCTTGGAGAGAGTTATGACAAGAGCCTTGGATAACTAAATAAAGTGCAGTGTGTTTCTTTTTATTTTCTTAAGTTGTGCTACCCCCCCCCCCTTACCAGCTGTACTGTTCATTTTTTTCTTTTTAAAACCTATATTTTTGTAATATTTCCATCTTTGCTTAATATTTTAAAGTAAAAGCCTCAAAAATTTCTTTTTTTTTTCCTTTCTTCTTTGGGATTTTTTGTTTTTTGATCTACTCTTTTCGTCCACTTCTATACTTTTTTTATTTGAAAATTCTCAATTGGATTATGGTGTTGAAGAACCTGTAGAATTATTTTTATTTTCTCATTTTTTTTCTTTTTTTTGCTCTTTTTAAATCTTTTTATTTTTCTCCTTCCTTTCTACTTAATTATTGATTGGATTAAGGTTAAGAAGAACCTGAAGAATTTTTTTCTCCTTTTCTTTTTATTATTATTAGGTTTTTCTCTCTACCATTTTTATTTTTCATTTTGGATTATAATTGGCTATTCCATAATTGGATTAAGGTTTAGAAGAACCTGAAGACCCCGAATTGTTTAAAATGAGTAGGAAGTTTATAGCTTCTGGCTCCTCAACTTCTACTTCTGCCTCCCCACCATCTGGAGGACAATGTCAAATTCAGACAGTGTTAAAGCAAGACAAAGATCAAGAAAGAGTGACTCTGTAGATGATTATGCAAGGAATCCAAGACCTTAAAATAAAATCAGACACCATTGAAAAGAGAATAGAAAACATTGAGCAAAGAACAGGGGAAACTGATGAAAAAGTGGAGAATATTCAACAAATGATGGTGAAGTATGAAGAGAGATTCCAAAAAATTGAGAAAGAAGATAAACAAAGAGACAAGAAGATTGGAGATATTGATATCAGATTAACAGTGGTTGAACAAGATAAAAGTGGGATGCTGAAATGGGAGATGAACAGATCAGAATTCTATCTCAGATTTCAAAACATAGAGGAAGAAAAAAGACAAAATGTAGCTGAGATAATGATAGAAATATTGGCTGAAGGTTTGGAAATAACAGAAGAGAAGATGATGGATGGAGTAGATGAGGTATACCAAGTTTTTACAACATATGCGATGAGAAATAACCTATCAAGAGAAGTTCATATCAGATTTACAAAAAAAGCCATTAAAACACAAATATTACAAGTGGTAAGAGAAAAAACATTGAAATACAAAGGCAAGGAGATTGTGGTTTTAAAGCAAATACCTAGAAGAGTGAGAGAGATGAGAAGACAATATTGATTTTTGACTAAAATACTATTGAAAAAAGAGGTGAATTATAGATAGCTAATCCCAGAAGGGTTAGTGTTTACATGGCAAGAACAGAGATATAGAATTGACTCAATTGAGAAAGCAGAATTATTCTATGCAGAATTTTTTGGAAGGAGAGAGGAGGCAGAAAAAGAGATTTCACTAATTGAATTTCAAGATGATCAAATGGAGACTGAAAAAGAAGAAAGTGCAGTAGGTGGATCAGTGGAGATTAAAGAACGTGAACCAAGATCTATGAGAGCTGCCAAACCTAATTATAAAGCATAATTATGGAAGAGAAAAAACTGATTACAATGAATATAAATGGACTTAATTCAGCTGTTAAAAGAAGGAAATTTTTTCACAGATTAGAGAAAATAAAATTTGATATAATTTGTCTACAAGAAGTACATACTAAAAAACAATATGAACAATTATTGATACAACCAAAATTAGGGAAAATATTTACTTCTTTGACTCAATGTAAGAAAAGAGGAGTGGTTTTATATGTTAAAGAGACCATCTTAGCCAAATTGATTTATATTGATGAAGATGGAAGAGTATTAATGGTGGAAGTAATGGACAATAATACAAAAACACTCTTGATTGCAATTTATGCTCCGAATGATAAACAAGAAGAATTTTATAAAAAATTACATATGAAAATAATTGAACTGAACTATGTCAATATAGTTATGATGGGAGATTTCAGTTGAATTGTAGACAATAAACTGGACTATATAGCAACAACAACAACAAAGCAAAATGGAAAGACTCTCCCCAAATCCTTTTTTAAAATGATAGATGAAATAAACTTAAAAGATATATGGAGAGAAAAAAATGTTAAAACCAAACAGTACACTTTTTACTCAAATAGACATTTATCATGGTCCAGAATAGATATGATTTGGACTTCAACAGAACTAATATTTAATATTCAAGAAACAAATATCAAAACAAGTACTTGGGCAGATCACAAACCAGTGACAATTAAATGGAAAGGACAAAAAAGAAGATCGAGATGGACATTAAATAATACCCAGAATTCTATACTTGTTTCAAACAATACCAGTTAGGCTTGGAAAGAACTACTTTGAATTTCCGCTCAAGGAAATTCCAGTCAAAGATAAATAAAGGTTTCTTCTTTGTTCAGGATATCCTTTCAGGTCTCAGCCAATTTGCAATACAAAAGAAGTTTCTCACCCAGCCGACACACCCTCTCTCCAGCCTCTTTCTTTTCGGAGCTGTCCCGACTTCAGCAGCTTTAGAGGCTGCCTTTCCACCGCCAGCAAAAGGGCTTCTCCCGGATCAAACCAGAGATTTTGCGATATCTCTGGGATCCTGGGACTGTGCCCTTCACAATCCCCGTCTCTACGGGACGGTTTAGGTCCATTAGGACTGACCAGGGGTGAAAATATCAGCTGCGATCTCAGAGCCCCGAGATCGCAGCTGTAGCACCGGGATGAGGCTCCACCTTCTCCCATGTAACTGTTATTGAGACTATGAAATTGATGCACAAAAAATTTGTAAACCAACCAACACACTGTTTGTACACTATAAACAGGTATAAGTATATATACATAATAAAAGAGTACTCATAAATGGGAACAGTAGGACAGGGACGGTAGGTCTGCTGATGCGCTTATGCATGCCCCCTTACAGACCTCTTAGGAATGGAGTAAGGTCTACAGCAGACAGTTTAAGGTTAAATGACTTACATAACTTACCATAACTGCTCCAGTCACCAAATGAACTACACCAACTTTCAAAACCCGATCTGTATACAGAAAAGGACATTGTCCTTGGTAGTCTCAGAGCTTGATACTTTTCTTGCAGACATTTCATTACCCAGCTTTGTACATCTTCAGTGCTAGAAGGGAGTGCCTTGCTCTATCAGTGTTAGTGGGGGTGTTGTTTTTTCCTTGATAGTTCCTTGCTCACACTACTCTTTACTGTAGCTTTATATCCAAAAAAGGATTAACTTTTTTGTTAAGGTAAAAAAGGATGAACATTTATACCAGACCAACAATCAAACTGTAAACAATATCCTGAAAAAGAAACTACTGTATAATTTCAGGCAATCAAATAATAAACAATAGCTAATGAAGGAACTACCGAGAAGAAAATCACACTCCCACCAATACTGACAGGACAAGCCACTATATATATAAATAAGGAGCAAACCCCACTCCCTTCTTGCACTAAAAATGTTACATAATTGAGTAATAGAACATCTGTAAGACCAAGCACAGAGAGCACAGGGACTCCACAGTTCAGCTATAAATATTATCTTGTTTGCTAAGGATATTGTTATCCTTTAATTCAGAATGAAAAACTTTCTGTTTCAGGAGTTATAATGACTTTTTGGTAACTTTCCTTTGTTTTTTGAGAGAATATTTTCATCCATATGTTTTAGATGCAAGAAGCTGTACAAGATGCAGATGTTTTAGATGCAGAAGCTGTTGCAAAATAGTATCTATATTTCAGACCCAACTTACAGTACATAGAATAGTACAAGCATTTTATTTATGCTTGTAGCAGATGTCCCAGTTATGTGCAAACTGACCAGTGGTTACACTAGCAGGGAATGTTGCAGCAGGTGCCTGATTAAGATTGATAATTCACAGTCTGTATCTTCTCTATTTTACTAGAAAAAGATTAAGCAAGTTATAATTGACCCAAGCCATATTCAGCAGTATGTTCAACAGTATCTCTGAACCTGTCTGATGTGCTCCATATTTTCTTTCCCCATGTCCTAACCCTAACCTTTAAATCTACCTTGAAGATTTGATGGTAGCTCTCCATTTTTGTGAACCCTCAGCAATCTTTGTTCAGGAACAGGTGTGAAAATGTTTTTTTTTAAGGTTGGTGAACAAAGAAAACCACAAAGGAGATTTATGACTCTCTTACAAGTACCTAATTCAACACTTCTAAATTGCAAGCAAAGCCACTTTGAAAACAAAATAGCATCATTTTTGAATAGATAGTTGAATGAACATGCTAATAAATTAGATCCAAGTGCTAAAGACTTCAATCTAATTCTCAAAGTCATCTATTTTTTGATCTTTGCAGAAGAGGAGTGATATTACAGTACTGAGCCATCATTCTCTACTTCTTTCATTATGGAATATCTGAAGTGCCAATTTGTGTTAGAGGTTTTAACCTGGTTGGGCTAAGGATAAACTAGAATCCCTTGTCCTGCATAAGTCTTTAAAGCTGCTTCATCTCTCCATTTGGGGCTGTGGCTGTTAAAAGGACTTCTTAATTAAAGTGCCAGTTTGTTTCAAAGCTGGAATAATAGAAGTTCCTTCTCTTGCTTTCTATGCATGCATTGTTCTAACAATTTAGCTCTAACAATTTATTTGCTTTTTTAGAGAAAAAAAAATGTAAATTCTTACTTGTTCATTCCCCTCTCTCTCTCCCTGTTTTTGCCTGTCTTTTTTCTCATTCTTGCCAGTTAATTTTTTTAACTTTACTGACGTTTAATAAATAAACATCAAAGTATATTTTTGCTAGCCAAACTGAGTGACATGTTTGTTTGGTTTGATGTAGATATAGAGATTGATGGGCATTTGTCAGGTACCAACTACTGAAAATTGCCCATACAAATTTTCCACCACCTGTATTGTTCCCTATAGTTTAAATTACCCCTTCTGCAAAATTATTATTTGTGGTACCACACTAATATATGTGCACCTGTGCATCTCCCCTGGAAGACATATGGAATTTGGTAGGCAAGGTAAATAAAATAAAGGGTAACTCTCTTTTCAACATACAGTTCTCCGCCATACCTGTGATCCTACTAGCCTACTAGTTTAGGGGCAGAGGAGGACTGTGAAATGAAGGAGGAGGGAGCCATCTAATCAGTAAGTACTATCTCAGCTGGTGCTGCAAAGAAATAACCATCTTGCAAAGAAATAACTCGTGGTGAGTGGCTATGAATGGCAGAAACATCTCTTTTTTTGTGAGACATCTCGTGTCTTGTGTGGAACTTCAGGAAAAGATTTCTTTAAAGCAGTGTATACATAAATAAGCAGCAAACCCCACTCCCTTTTTGCACTAAAAATGTTCAACCTCAACAACTTTAAGATGTATGGACTTTAATTCCCAGAATTTCTCCAGCCAGCAGTTGAAGTCCACAGATCTTAAACTTGGTGAAGCTGAGAAATACAACAGCAGAAAGGTAACGTATTTGTTTTACATGAGGTCTGAAATATTTCTTCTGAATAATTTTTAAAGTAAACACAGTTCTGATTTGCAAACATTTTATAGCATCCTATCAGAAACTATGCACAATTCCACCCAAATAACTGTAACAGAATTATTCTCTCATAAATTTGACAAACTTTCTAAATATAAGCAGTGGCCAATACATAAGGAGAAAAGATTGATGACAAACATCTGGAATACATGAAATATTTTATAATTATACAGGGAAATAACTCAAGTGACAAAATTTAATTATACATTTTTTGCTGCCAAATTAGATAATGACTACAACTGTCATCTGCTCAGCTACAGATGCAAATCCTGAAGCAACAATTTTGAGCAACAGTTTATAACATGAGCCAGTTCCTGTTCTTTTTTCAGTACAGTTCTAGAGAGACACTCAAGGCTGGCCCAGGATATTCCAACACCAGCCAAGGTATTTTGAAATCTGAAATAAAGTGAGTCCCCACTCCATGGTAGCAAAAAAACATACAATAACAATAAATTAAGAAACAGGACATGCTTCTTCTGTGCGTCAAGCCCAAACAGCTAACTGGCCAATTCACTCTCTCTAACATAGACCAGTCTTGTGGAACATTTCCAAAAACAGCACTGATAATATCTAGGTGTGCTTTACATCAGGTCATAACAAAATAATATTTGATGAGGACTCCTGCCCAAGATGGCTGCTGCACAGTAAGAGCCTTTCTTCTCTCTTACTAATGATCTGCTGTTTTTGCTGCCAAAGCTGGTTCTCTGGATTTGAAGGGGAACACTCAGGAATATTTCATTCATTTATTATTAGTTCTATAGATTGATGGTTAAGAAAATGTGAACATCAAGAATGAGCTGCTTCATGTTTATAAACATTCATTCCCAAATCCATCTGCTGTTCCATGTATCCATATATCTATGGAGGGAAGAATCCAAGGCATCAATAATGTTATCATTTATTAAATGTTCCACCTCTGCAGATCTTCAAATAATTTCTTAACTTTATAATCATTTGTGGCTCTTCTGTCTATAAAGATCACTTTAGACTCTGATCATGTCCCCATTGACATCTAACTATAACATAAATCTTCTCTGGCATCTTCTTCCTAGCCTATGTGCTATCATTAGCTGTATCACAATTAAATTAATATTGATCCCCTTATTCTAACACTGTTCTAGACCTCAAAGTATATAAAGTCCATCCATTGAATGCAAGTCAAAGACAGGAGTGATCAGAAAAAAAAAAAAAACAGGCCATTACGGATGGACAAATTTAATATTGCTGTACTTTTCTTCTGATTAAAGAATGTAGATAAGAAAATTTATTTAATAGTGCATAGAAGCTCAACATTAGCTCCAGTCTTCACCTTTCCAGTCTTCCAAATTTAAAAATGCATGTGAACTATTTTAATTATCACTGCTCATTGTTAATCTTTGCAAGTTTAATTTATATCTCTGTAAATATTTTCTTGTATATTCCCCAATTTGAGAAAAAATGTTTCTTTACTTAGCAACTGTGGTGTTCGCTTAACAACCTGTTAGGAAGATAAGTCATCTAACAGGTATTTGGGATGGAAATATATAAACCAGGATAAACATTTTAAAACTGTATCTTTAAGAAAATGCAAAACTGTAATTAGGTGTGGTTTCTCAAACAGCCATAAAATGGAGCCAGAAACCTGGGTTGTTTAGTCTGAGTCTCAGAAGAGACATAACTGGAAGGTTGTTTGAAGAAGCAAGAAGATGGCTTGATAGGGACCAACTGAAAAAGGAACAACCACAAGAAGAGGATTTATCTTCAACTTCATATACTATTAGGAAATGTTTTTTGTGTGGGGCTAGGGGACATATAGCTAAATTCTGTAAGAAGGGAAAGCAACAGAATACTGGTAATCACCAGAAAGCCAAGAAGAATGTTAGTTTAGCTATGTCTAGCAATTCAACTGTAAACCATGATTTGTGGGTTGTTGATAGTGGAGCATCACAATGCATTACTAAAGATAGAAAAAGTTTTGTAAAGATGTCCATGAGTAAACAATATGTATCATTAGCAAATGGATGGAAGATTAATGCATCAGGTGAAGGTACTGCATATTGTTCTTGTTTTAATGAACATTTAACTATGTTATATGTACCTAAACTGAAATTTAATTTATTATCAGTAAGGGCTTTAGGGAAGATAACTGTATAATAGAGAAAGAGGGTAAAAGTGTTACTGCTACATTAGAGAATGATTTATATGTGATACATGATGACCAGTAGCAGATGGCTAACTCAGTTTATAACAATGTTAAGCCACATGATGAATGTATACATTTACTGCATAGACATCTAGGGCACATTAATTTCAAAATGCTCAAACAAATTGTTGAATTGTCAGAGGGTGTAAAATTGAAACCCTGTAGCAAGTATTTAAATTGTCATGCTCGTAGTCAAGAAAAGAGCAAGGTTACTCCAGCAAAAAGACTTAATGAGTTTAAGACAAAAGAACCTTTAGAGATCATTTTTGCTGACATAATTGGTCCTAAGAAACCAAGTTTAGGAAATGCCTGTTCTATTTTGAGTATTATGGACCATTACTCACAATACAGTTTCTGCTGTCTTATGAAAAACAAAACAGAAACATTCCAACATTTCTTTAACTAGCTAAGGTTTGCAGAGAGAAAAATGAAACATAGAGTAATTACTTTAGTAACTGATAATGGGACTGAGTTTGTTAACAAAAGATTCCAAATAATGCTGAAATTGGCTGCTGTCGAGCAGACCACAATATAACTTGTTTATAGAATGAAGAGGGCAAACATTAGAAGCCATGGCTCGCACTATGTTATCTGACTCAGGTTTACCTGAAACACTGTGGGGTGAGGCCATAATGTGTAGTAACCATGTTTTAAACAATGCAGTTAACACAACAGCTGGAGAATTGCCATTCACTCATTGGCATGGCAGAAAGCCAAATTTGAGTTACCTACACACATTTGGAGCTCCAGCATGGGTGCATATTCCCACACAAGTAAGACTGAAAGGGCAACGTAGAGCTAAGAAGTTATTTTTTGTGGGTTATGAGGCCAACCATAGATCGTTTAGATTCTGGAATCAAGGCACAGCTTGTGTTTATTGTAGTGCTAGTGCAAAATTTCTAGAGCATGTTGGGTGGGATAAACTGGAACAGGAATCCAGCAATGATATTATTATTGACACCCAAATAGTCCCTAAAGATAAAATCAGGAAACCACAAATAGCCATTAAAGAGGAAGAACAAGCATAGGAGGAAGTATTAGAACAGGCACAGGAGGAGGTAGAAGAACAGGAGCAGGTGGCACAGTTGAGTCCACCAGTAAGCCCTGTATTACCAAGATGTTCAACCTGAGTAACATGACCACCTGATAGATATCAGGCTAGTGTTGTATGCTAAGTGAATACAGTTCCAAGTAATTATAATGAATTGAAACTGTATCCTGCTAAAGCCCATGTCACAATGGCCAACGGATGCAAAAAGGACACAGCAGACGAGCAAAATGTTCCATCCGTTGATATCCGCTCTCAAAAGGGGCAAAAATTTGCATAACCGGAGCGGATAACACGGACGCAGGGAGGACACAGGGCGGATGCAAAGTGGATGCGGAATGGAAGCCTAACGGATGGAAGCAGATGGGAGCGGATGGCACAACTGCAGGGCTTCCGGAGGGCCTCAGCAAAGCGGACGCGAAATGGATACAGCGGATGCAGAACGGACGCCGAACGGATGAAGTGGATGCACAGCGGATGCACAGCGGATACACAGCGGAAGCCTAGCGGATGCCTGGCATTAATTGCACATGCGGGGGGGATGCATTGCGTCAGCCCTGTGGATATAACGGAAGCAGCTCAGAAGCAGGTCGCCATTCAGAGGAAAGACCTGCTGCCGGACAGATTGGCTGCCTTGCCAGCCCTGCCTGCATGTCTGCCTGCAAGCCTTGCTGCCAGCCTTGGTTCCTGACAGCTTCCCTGCCAGCCAGCAACCCCACAACCATGCGGAAGCATAGCAAGCCACAGCCATCTGCTGCCAGCCCTGGCAAGAGGGACAGGGCTACCATCCCGCCCCCTGGCCCTCACTCTGGTTCTCCTGGGGCTTCTGCAGTACGGGCTCGCTTTTCTGGGGCTGGGGCTTCTGCTGCTTCTGCTTCTGGAGGAGCTGATGACAAGCACTCCAGCACCAGCAACCTGCACAGCACATGGACCCTTCACCCCTGAGATTGAGCGACCAAGAGGAGTGCCAGAGACTCATTTCTGTTTTATAGCTTCTTGTTAATAAAGTCTATTTATGATTCACACACTTGCTTCATTTCTTTTCTTTAATAAAGTCTTGGTGGAAACTTTTAGAAATGGTTTAAGCCTTTGCATGCTTGTGGGATGGATAAGGATAGCTTTGGGATGGGTTAGGATACCTTTGGAATGGGTAATAGCTGTGGGATGGGTTAGGATAGCTGTGGGATAGATAAACCTCCAGTGCAAGCATAGTGGGACTGTATGGTCCACCCTCCCAGATGCCACACCTATGGCCCTTTATTATCAATAATAATGTAATAATTATCCACGCATGTCAACATAAACACAACTCTTTATTAAACGCCCTGTTCATTGTAGGCCAACCAATCATACATGGCCCAATCTCATCAGTGTGATGAGACAGGCTGAAGGAAGCATCCATTAAGCATCTACCATCCTGTCTTGCCACTCCACTGCTCCAGCTGGGGAGTTGCACGAGTGTCTCAGGAGGTTGCGCTGCTTCTTCTGCCCAACGACACATAAGATGTGCCCTACTTCATCGTGGGGGATGACGCCTTCTCTCTCAGAACCTACCTCATGAAGCCCTACACTTCCAGATGCCTCACCCGTGAAGAGAGGATCTTCAACTATAGACTGTCCAGGGCAAGGTGGGTGGTGGAGAACGCCTTTGGCATCCTGGCCAACAGGTTCCAGGTACTTCTCATCACCATGCAGCATCGCCCAGAGACCATGAGGAGGATCGTGGAAGCTTGCTGCATCCTGCACAATCTCATGCGCACCCGCTACCCAGTCTTGCAGAACAGGCTCGTGGACCTCCAACAAGGCAATGGGGACATGGAGCCTGGGGAATGGAGGCAAGGGCGAAACCTGATAGACACTGAGGATGTGCAAGGCCCCAACAGAGCTTCACATGAAGGGAAGAAGCAGCGCAACCTCCTGAGACACTGGTGCAACTCCCCAGCTGGAGCAGTGGAGTGGCAAGACAGGATGATAGATGATTAATGGATGCTTCCTTCAGCCTGTCTCATCACACTGATGAGATTGGGCCGTGTATGTTGGGTGGGCGTACAATGAACAGGGCATTTAATAAAGAGTTGTGTTTATGTTGACATGTGTGGATGAATGATTACATTATTATTGATAAAAAGGGCCATAGGTGTGGCACCTGGAAGGGTGGACCATACAGTCCCACTATGCTTGCACTGGAGGTTTATCTATCCCACAGCTATTACCCATAACAAAGGTATCCCTGCCCATCCCACAGGTATCCCTGCCTATCCCACTGCTGTTCTTACCCATCCCACAAGCATGCAAAGGCTTAAACCATTTCTAAGTTTCCACCAAGACTTTATGTACAAAAATAAATGAAGCAAGTGTGTGAAGCAAGGATAATCTTTATTAATAACAAGCTGTAAAAGATAAATGACCCGAGTCAAGTGTCCAAAGCAAAAATAAAGTCAACAAGTAGCCACCCAGTCTCTGGCACTCTTTTCAGTCAGTCTGAGGCATTCCCATCGTCTCAGGGGTGAAGGGTCCAGGTGCTGTCGAGGTGGCTGCTGCTGGAGTGCTGGGCTGAGGTGCCACTGGGGTGCCTGGCCCTGAGAGGACAACAGGGGACGGTGTGTTGAGGAAGCTCTCAGACAGCTGGCTCAGCCCTGTGATGTTGAAAGCCCCTTCCTCCATGACATGGGGTGTCAGCCCCAATACCGATGACAGATGTACTGAGGCCGGGCTTGGCTGTGGGGTGGAGGAAGGAGCAGTGTAGTGGGGCTGTCTGGTCTGCAGCTGGGTGAGGACTGGCATCGGTGGCATCGGTGGCGTGGCTGGCATCGGTGGTATGGGTGGCATCGGTGACATCAGTGGCACCGGTGGCAAAGGTGTCATCTGATGAACCTGTGGCTGGACTGGGAAGGGCTGCTGCCTGTGCTGCTGGACCTCCTGGTAGCCATAGCCTTGGTAGGGGAGGGCCTGTTGAAAGCCTTGGAAGGGCAGTGACATCACCTGGGGTGGAGGAGCAGGCCTGGACTGGGTGGGAGCAGGTTCAGCTTGGTCTGGAGGGTTGTGAATAAGATTGGTGATCCTGTCCTTTACCACCTGGTACTGGGTTCCGACATGTTCATGAGAGTCTGGTTGACGTAGGTGAGGAAGGGCTTGCAGTTGGAGGATGGGGCGTCGGTGTGTACTAGCTGAGAGCGGAGATCTACGCTGCTTTTGATGGTATCCCTGATCTCCAACAGGACAGTGTGGCTCTGCCCCTCTGGTCTGCCTCTCTGCCTTTCGATGGAGGTGGAGCTGGGGGTGGATGCGGGTTGGGCTGTGGTGGATGTGCCCTCTCCTTGCTCCCACTGCAACAGGGGGTCCTCCACGTGCTCTGCCATGGGTAGTACAGCTATCGGGGGGGTCTCCGTCGTGGCACGTTACACAGATATCTGCCTGGACACAAGCTGACTCTTGGCCAGAAGAGGACTGGCTCTCAGCAGGCTGCCTGAGAGAGAGGGTTGTGAGAGGGGCTGCTCCTCGGTGGTGGATCTCACCCTCCAAGAAGCTGCACTTGGCCATCACATAGGTCTCTCTGTCCATCAGCTTGACCACAGCCTGGCCAGATTTTTTAAGGTGCAGCTTCCCGTACCAGGTGTGCATGTGCTTCCACCAGCCGAGGAGCACCTCCGAAGTATAGCCCAGGCTCTCCGCCTTCTCTCTCCAAACAGCCTGCTTCCTCTTGGTGTCTTGATAGAGCCTGTGTCCCTTCCGCCAAAGATATTCATTCTCCCTCAGCCACTCCAGCGCCTCCTCCTCATGTTCCCTTTCGATTGTGTATTGCCTCCTCTCCCGTTCACGCATCTGCCTCTTCCTCCCTTTGGCAGGGCCATATGGGACCTCATCAAAAGGGCTTTGAGGTTGTAGGGGCTGCTCCTCCACACCACCAGCAGCAGCAGCAGCAACAACAGTAGCACCAAAAGCATGACCAGCAGGACCAGCAGGACCACCAGCAGCAGCAGCACCAGCAGCACCAGCAGGACCAGGAGCAGGACCAAGAGCACCAGCAGGACCAGCAGGACCAGCAGGACCAGCAGGACCAGGAGCACCAGCAGGACCAGGAGCACAAGCAGGACTAGGAGCAACAGCAGGACCAGGAGCACCAGCAGGGCCAGCAGGACCAGGAGCAGTGCCAGCAGAGTAAGCACCAGCAGAAGCACCAGCACCAGGAGCAGTGCCAGCAGAGTAAGCACCAGCAAAAGCACCACCACCAGAAGCAGCATCAGCAGAAGCACCACCACCAGAAGCAGCATCAGCAGAGTAAGCACCAGCAGAAGCACCACCACCAGAAGCAGCATCAGCAGAAGCACCACCTCCAGAAGCAGCATCAGCAGAAGCCCCAGCACCAGAAGAGCAAGCCCGGGCAGCAGAAGCCCCAGCAGAAGCAGAGTCAGGGCCAGGGGGTGGGAAGGTGGCCCTGTCCCTCTTGCCAGGGCTGGCAGAAGATGGCAGAGGCTTCCTTTTCTTCCCCATGGTTGTTGGGTTGCTGGCTGGCTGGCAGGCAAGCTGTGTTTGGAAGCAGGTCTTTCCTCTGAATGGTGACCTGCTTGCGAGCTGCTTCCCTTTATATCCACGGGGCTGACGCAATGCATCCTCCCCGCATGCTTAGTGAAGGCTAGGCATCCGCTAGGCATCCACTAGGCTTCCGTTCTGCATCCGCTTCATCTGCTCGGCATCCGCTCTGCATCCACTCTTTCCGTTCCACGTCCGCTTTGCTGTGCTCCCTCGGAAGCCTTGCGGATGTGCCATCCGCTTCCATCCGCTAGGCTTCCATGGAGCATCTGCTTTCATCCACCCTACATCCTCCCCCCGTCCGTTCCTTTCCGTGTTGTACGCTCTGCTTATGCAAATTCAAGGCACTTTTGAGAGCGGATAACAATGGATGGAACATTTTGCTTGTCCACTGTGTCCTTTTTACAAAGGTTTTGCATTCGTTGGCCAGTGTGACAGGGCCTTAAACATGTGTTAAGATATCTGAAACAAACAATGCATTGTGCATTGTATTTGGAGCCTAAAGATGAACTGAATCTAACTGCATATGCTGATGCAAGTTTTGCTACAGACATAAATACACGAAAATCTACATCAGGTACTGTAGTATTATTGGGAAAGGCATTGAATGGATGGAGGTCTATTAGACAGAAACATCTAAGTTTGTTAATGATGGAGGCTGAATTCTCATGTTTGTCTTTATTATGTGCAGCTTTAGTTTTATATAAACAATTATTAATTGATATGGGAATTGATACAACAGATCCTATTGTTGTTTATGAAGATAACCAATCAGCAATACAGATGGCTTCAAATATTGCTGTTAAAACAAGAACAAAACATACAGATTTAAGATATTTAAATGTGAGACAATGTGTGCAAAGTAAAATAATAAAGCTAGAATACTGTATGTCAGAAAAGAATATAGCAGATCATTTAGAGAGCCCAAGGCTCTATAAAGCATAAGGCTAGCTGTGAAGATTATGGACTTAGAATGTAAGGTTGTATATATTGTCCTACCCAAAAGGGGAGAATGTTAGGAATATAAGTCACCCAATAGGTATTTGGGATGGAAATATATAAACCAGGATAAACATTTTAAAACTGTTGAAAGGCTGTCAAAGTGCCTTTCTTCCAAGGATTTGAATTTTCCCACTGGGAGAGCTCCAGCGCAAGGATATGGACAACTGCTTGAAAGCTGGAACTTTTTATTTTTCAGGAAGGCAAGAGATAGCAAGGCTGCGTTGTTGGGTTAGCTAGCTAACTTTGTATGATAAGTTCCTGGTTTTTATACCTTTTTCTCCTTTTGTGTGTGAATGTTCGTTATTTGTGTTCAGTGTTTAATGTTTAAAAATTGTGTCAGAGTTTATTTCCACGGGAGGGCAAATTTCATGTGGTACGGAAGACAAACTCTGCGGGATGGGTTGATTATATTATCTTGATAATAATTATATTATATAGACATAATCTATATTATGTCTTGTGTTTGTAAGGGTTTTCTTTTCTTGTTTCCCTAGTTTTCTTAATTATTTGGCTTTTGTCTAAGGGGCTTCTTTAATACCTTTTATTTGATTCCCTTTCCTATGCAAGTTTGTTTTATGGCTGGCCTGATGTTCCCTTTAGGCTTTTCCTGCTTGGGTGACACCACTGTCGTCGTGAAGTTCCCTTTACTCAAAACTGTATCTTTAAGAAAATGCAAAACTGTAATTAGGTGTGGTTTCTCAAACAGCCATAAGATGGAGTCACAAACCTGGGTTGTTTAGTCTGAGTATCAGAAGAGAGTATGAGTATATCTCTGTTTCCTTCTGTTGGAAAGTATTGCTATTCCTCCTTTTTTCCTAATTGACTGATATTCCTGGATTTAATGTAAGTCTGTTAAGGCCCTGTCACACTGGCCGACGGATGCAAAATGTTTGTAAAAAGGACACAGCGGACGAAAAAAATGTTCCATCTGTTGTTATCCGCTCTCAAAAGTGCCCCGAATTTGCATAACCAGAGCGGACAACACGGAAAGGAATGGACGGGGGAATGATGCAGGGCGGATGGAAAGTGGATGCTCCATGGAAGCCGAGCAGATGGAAGTAGATGAGAGTGGATGGCACATCAGCAAGGCTTCCGGGGGACCACAGCAAAGCGGATGTGGAACGGAAAGAGTGGATGCAGAGGGGATGCCGAGCGGATGAAGCGGATGCAGAGCGGAAGCCTCGCGGATGCCTAGCAGATGCCTAGCAGATGCCTAGCATTCACTGCGCATGCGGGGAGGATGCATTGCATCAGCCCCGCGGATATAAAGGGAGGTAGCTCCCAAGCAGGTCAACATTCAGAGGAAAGACCTGCTTCCAGACACATCGACTGCCAGCCAGCCTGCCTGCCAGCCTGCCTGCCAGCCTGCCTGCCTGCCTGCCAGCCTTGCTTCCAGCCAGCCTGCCTGCCTGCCTGCCAGCCTTGCTTCCAGCCAGCCTGCCTGCCTACCTGCCTGCCAGCCTTGCTGCCTGCCTGCTGACAGCTGTTCTAACTGTGGCGGAGCGCATGGAGGACTCCCTGGCGCAGTGGGAGAAAGGAGATGGCACTTCCACCACAGTCCAACCCGCATCCACCCTCAGCTCCACCTCCACAGAAAGGCAGAGAGCCAGACAGGAGGGACAGAGCCACACTGTCCCGCTGGAGATAAGAGACACCATCAGGAGCAGCATAGATATCCTCTCTCAGCTGGTACACACCCACTCCTCATCCTCCAACCGCAAGCCCTTCCTCACCTATGTGAACCAGACCATCATGGACATGTCGGAACCCCAGTACCAGGTGGTGACGGACAGGATCACTGATCTTCTTCACAACCTTCCAGACCAAGCTGAACCTGCTCCCACCCAGTCCAGGCCTGTTCTCCACCCCAGGTGATGTCCCTCCCATTCCAAGGCTTTCCACAGGCCCTCACCTACCAGGACTACGGCTACCAGGAGGTCCAGCAGCACAGGCAGCAGCCCTTCCCAGTCCAGCCACAGGTTCATCAGACGACAACTTTGTCACCGGTTCCACTGATGCCACCGATGCCACCCACACCACTGCTGCCACCAATGCCACCAATGCCACCCATGCCACCGATGCCTCTGCTCCTTCCTCCACCCCACAGCCAAGCCCGGTCTCAGTACATCTGTCATCGGTACTGGGGCTGACACCCCATGTCATGGAGGAAGGAGTTCTCAACATCTCAGGGCTGAGCCAGCTGTCTGAGAGCTTCCTCAACACACCATCCCCTGTTGTCCTCTCGGGGCCAGGCACCCCAGTGGTGCTTCAGACCAGCACTCCAGCACCAGCCACAGCACCTGGACCCTTCACCCCTGAGACTGGGCACACCTCTGAGTGACAGAGAAAAGTGCCAGAGACTGGGTGGCTACCTGTAGACTTTATTTGGACACTTGACTTGGGTCATTTTTCTTTTACAGCTTGTTATTAATAAAGATTATCCTTGCTTCACACATTGGCTTCATTTATTTTTGTAAATAAAGTCTTGGTGGAAACTTTTAGAAATGGTTTAAGCCTTTGCATGCTTGTGGGATGGGTAAGGATAGCAGTGGGATGGGCAGGGATACCTGTGGAATGGGTAATAGCTGTGGGATGGGCAGGGATACCTTTGGGATGGGTTAAGATAGCTGTGGGATGGGTAGGGATACCTTTGGGATGGGTTAAGATAGCTGTGGGATTGATAAACCTCCAGTGCAAGCATAATGGGACTGTATGGTCCACCTTCCCAGCTGCCACACATATGGCCCCTCATTATCAACAATAATGTTAGCATTGATCCACACATTTGAACATAAACACAACTCTTTATTAAATGCCCTGTTCATTGTAGGCCCACCCAACATACATGGCCCAATCTCATCAGTGTGATGAGACAGGCTGAAGGAAGCATCCATTAATCATCTATCATCCTGTCTTGCCACTCCACTGCTCCAGCTGGGGAGTTGCACCAGTGTCTCAGGAGGTTGCGCTGCTTCTTCCCTTCACGTGAAGCTCTGTTGAGGCCTTGCACATCCTCAGTGTCTATCAGGTTTTGCCCTTGCCTCCATTCCCCAGGCTCCATGTCCCCATTGCCTTGTTGGAGGTCCACGAGCCTGTTCTGCAAGACTGGGTAGCGGGTGCGCATGAGATTGTGCAGGGTGCAGCAAGCTTCCACGATCCTCCTCACGATCTCTGGGCGATGCTGCATGGTGGTGAGAAGTACCTGGAACCTGTTAGCCAGGATACCAAAGGCGTTCTCCACCACCCGCTTTGCCCTGGATAGCCTGTAGTTGAAGATCCTCTCTTCACGGGTGAGGCATCTGGAAGTGTAGGGCTTCATGAGGTAGGTTCTGAGGGAGAAGGCGTCATCCCCCATGATGAAGTAGGGCACATCTTGCGTGTCATTGGGCAAGCGGTCTGGATCTGGGAAGGCCATGATGAGGTTGCATTCTAGCCCCTCCTTGAGGTGACTGGCATTGTATACCTGGGCATCTGAAGCTGACCCGTTGCCTGAAGCATCGATCTATATGAACTTGTAGTGAGCATCGACCATGGCGAAGAGGATGATGCTAAAGAAGCCCTTGTAGTTGAAATAAGTGGACCCCGACTTGGCTGGCGCTTTGCAGGCCATGTGCTTCCCATCTATGGCTCCAATGGTGTGGGGGAAGTTCGACTTCTGATACCACTACTCTGCAACTTTCTTCCAGCCTTCTTCAGTGGAGGGGCACTGGAGGAGCTCCTCCAGGTATTCTTTGATGATGGCCTGCACCACTTCTCTGACCACAATGCTGATGGTGTTGGGTGGCACCCTCCAGCCTTACTGCATGCTTCTGTACGTGCTCCCTGAGGCCAGGTGGTGCAGATTCAGTGCCACCTTGAGCCCAGGGTCCAGGCTGGGCCGGAAGTTGGTGTTTGCTTTGGTCAACCTGGGTCTCAGCCTCTCCACAACTTCATCAAACATGGCTGGAGGCATCCTCATGAAGTTCTGGAATGCATGAGGGTCTTCGTTCCTCAGCTCCACCATCAGCTTGTTGTACAGTACGTACTCTGCTCTTTTCCCAATCCATTTTCATACCCAGACGCTTCTTGGCCGCCTCGTATTCTTCCCGTAGAACAGTTGAGAGAGCCTGTAGATGGCTTTGCACTGTTGCAGAACGATGGTGGCTACCAAAAGGACTGTGTTATGATCCATGGTGGACATCAATGGATGCTGTGGAAGAGCAAGAGCCAGATGAAGGTTGCAGAGGTCTGTACAGCAGGACTGCTGGACTGAAAGTGAGATCCAGGTGAGTTCCTCCCCCTTTTTATAGGCAATATAGTTTTTCCACTAGCTGTCCTTTTTCATCCTCTAGGCATCCTCTAGACATCCTTAATATCCAAGATAGGTCCCCTCTGTGAATGTTTTTTCCATTTTAAATGCTTTCTTTGTGAGCTGCATCCGCTTTCATCCTTTCTCCATCCATGCTACTAACGCTGCACGTCCGTTCCGTGTCCGTTTTGCTTCCTCCCTGTGTCCATTTTCTGCTGGAGCGGATTTGAGTTGCGCGGATGCGCAGCGGATGCCTAGCGGATGTAGCGGACGCATAACGGATACCGATGGATGAAGAACGGATGTTCCCCGTATGTGTAGTGGATGCAGAACGGATGCATTGGATGCATTTTCCGCTCAAAACGTTTTGAGCAGCTCAAAACGTTTTGAGTGGATGGAACCTCAGTCGATGGATGCTGGACGGATAGAGAGGATGAAAAACGGACGCAGTGAGTACAGAACGGATGCATCGCGTTAACCAACGGATGGCAAGTATTTCTCTCTGTTTTACATCCTCTTTCCATCCGTTGGTGCAGTTTGACATGGGCTTTACTGAACTGTTTTTGACACTGGAGTTTGATATTTGGATTATCCCTGGATTGAAAAACTGACTGATTTACCTATAATGACTTTGGATTGCTTGTTTGGACTTTACTTAACATTTCTGGAAGTCAAAACCTATATTTACTGTGCAGTGGAACTGTGTGCTGTGTATGTGTATTATTCAAACACTACTCTCAAATACGTCTCCCTGTATGCGCTCATTCTCCTAACGGGGAATTACCTCAACAGAACCACTGCAAAAAATGTTGAAAAATCAGGTCCAGTCAGGTGTTGACTTATTTTAAAATTGCAATAACTTATGATTCTAATTCCAAGTCTAATTATGGTTATAAATCAAGGAGTATTTGGAATGTTGAATATGCTTACAGTGGATGAAGGGTGAAGTTTGTTTTTTACTATCTTTTGCAGGGATATTTTGATGGTTTTTTTTTCCACACTTTTGTAAAATATATATATGTACACATACATACACATACATTCAATACATATCCCCTTTTATGTTAGATTTCTTTGTTGGTTTTATCTGTTTAATATAATTCTTCATACAATTTGAGAGAAATGTACTACAATGGCATTTTGTTTCATGTTTGCATTCAGCTCTCCTGCATCTCAACAAATTGCTCTACCCATGCAAGCTCATTTGTAATAATTACTCAATTATAAGGTTACTTGAGCTACAAGGCCAATACTTTACAAAGTATTCCTTGTAGCACAGGCAGATGTTAACATATAAGCAATAATTGCTTACAGCTATAGAAAATGGAGTAAAGTCAAATCACTCTCCTTCCTATTTTGGAAAGATCTTTTGGATATTGGGACAAACAATGTGCTTTGCAGCTAAATATATTTCATTAAATGCACTGTTCCTCCCATTCCCCTACCCCATCCATTTTCATTCAGTGAAATGAAAGTGAAATTGACTTTTTAACCCCAAAAAGTGGTTCTCTTGTATTGGTACTTATCTAGAAATAAAGTGGTTAAGGAATGCATGTAAAATTCCTATTTTTCATACTAGGAATATCTCTGTGTTGGTCTGAAGAATCTTTGATTTTATTTTATTTTTATGCTTCCATTAAATCCCAAGTAAGATATTAGGAGGGAATTTCTTTCTTTGGAGTTTTTCATATTTGGGTAGCTAAAATGTGTAATAGGAAACAACAAAATGCTAAGAGGGCCTTTTGCTACTTTGAGTAATAATGGCAATGGGAAAATAGCAAGGAAAATATTAATATTCTCAAATATTTAATGAACATAAGTAGCAAGATGAGGAGGATGAAGTTTATTTCATATGTAAAGTAAATTTTTGTTGAATTAAAAGACAGTTTTTTACACTCCATTAGTTTAAATAAAAGTGAATAAATAATTCACCTTGATTTCTGCCATTTTCATAGCAGTTTATTCCCAACAATGGTGGCACCAAGAATCTGAAATAACAGAATGAACATTACAGATCCAAGATTTCTGGCAACTTGAAGGCTATATAATTTATTTCTTCTCACACACTATTCAGTCTTTTCTGTATGTTATTTATCTTTGGTCCAAAAAAGAAGAAGCAGGATTGTGAATTACTTGAAATATATTCAGAAGTGTAAATAAACATAAGGTATAATGAATCCTCCCTCCCTCCCATCCTAATTATAAGCATTTTATTACAAAGCCATTAAAATATAAAAAAATAAGAAATGTAATACAGTATTAAATAATGCATTGATTTATCAATGTACCAGTTTCATGAATGAGAATTTTCATTCAGGTTTTCATTCAAAAAGGAAGAAAATATTTGTAAAAATATTCTTGTGGGTGACATGTGATGTTCGTCCACTTATTTACTTATGAGATGGACAAATGATACACTTATCTTTCCAGTATGCAGACCCCTAGGGTCTCTGTGCTACAATGAAATTCCAGTGGATAACACTGAAGGAACTTCTGCCATTGGGCCATTTATTTACTCCTTTGTTGTTCTGCCCCTGTCAATTGACTCTGGGTAATTAAACAATAAAACACAATTAAGCAAAATGAAACTCCTTTCTTACACACCTGGATAGCATAGCTAAAACATGGCTTTCCAGCTACCACTTTCTGACCCAGTTCCCCAAACACAACAAACCCTCTGACATGAACTCAAAAGATTCCTTTATTAGGAATGCTGGCATCCTTGGCAAAAACTTTCTCTTGCAGGCTAACAAGTCCATCTGGCTAGAAGATGAATAGTTGTCTGCCATACCTGTTCATCTCTGCCCCCTGCCTTTTATCCCTAGAGCTAGGGTAGGGCTTCACTAGCAGTGGGTGGCTCTTTCTTTGCCAGGATCAACCCACAGCTTTCTACTGCTCTCCTCTGCCTTCTCCACAGCTGTGTGTCAGGCATTGGACCCAGCTGTTCCTCCTCTTCTTTATCAACCACCTCCAGACCTGGGGACTGTTGACTCTCCAACTAAGGGCTGTCAAATGTCCCAGGCTCCGCTTCTGTCTCTCTCTCTCTGCCAGCTCCATCCCCTCTTCCCCCTCAGAACTCCCAGGTTGCCCTGATGCTCAGTGGTGAGATTCAATTTTTTTTACTACTGGTTCTGTGGGCATGGCTTGGTGAGCATGACAGAGGAATGATACTGTAAAATCTCCAATCAGAGCCGGTATTTTCTGGTTCTCTGAACTACTTAAAATTTCCACTACTGGTTCTCCAGAACTGGTCAGAACCTGCTGAATACCACCTCTGTTGATGCTGACCCTGATTCCCACACTTCTGATTCAGCTGCTGGAGGTGCAGGCAGCTGACAGGCCACAACACACCAACTCAGATCAAATGCCCATATCAGAAAGTTAGATGTACAACTTTTAAGCCGAATGTTTAAAACAATTGCAAGAAAATTAGTAACAAAATTAAGTACACACTACTATCTTCTCTATATATAAAAGCAAAATACCACTCACACATCATCACAAAATCTCCATAAAGCCTACAAACTATGAAATTTGGTGTGTATGTTCCTTTTGGCTTCTGGGTGCTCATCAACAAAGGATTTTTCGAAATGACCATCAGAGCATTAGTATCTTGTATATTATTATTAACATGCTCTGATGCTAAGGAGTTCTACTACCCCAGAAAAGAAATATGTTCCAAATGCAAAACACAATCAAAGGAGAGGAGTTTCAGTTTCAGTTTTACTTTCACAGCAGCAACTAGCTTTAGTACAGAACAGTTGAGCTAAGCCACACCCAGACTCCTTGCTGTCTCCTTCTTGCTCACACATCAAATACTATTTCTGTTTCCAAAGAGCCCTCAATTCTCTCATACACTGATTGTATGCTAGCCAGATGAATATTGATAGATGCTTGTAGGCAGAGGCAGAATTTTTCCCCTTATTTTCTTTCCCAAAAACTAAGCCTGACCACATAGTTTTGTAATGAAGAATGAGTATCAAGCTAGTTCTACATAAAATAATTACATTTAATGCATCCATTCCCTTTATACAACACAGAATCCAATAAAAAAACAATAATCCCAAATCCTTTCTACAATTGCTGGAATCCAAAATGATGCTTGAAATTACTGGCATCCTGATGAATGTTCAAGATCATTTTTAAGGGGAAGAGAAATTCATGTTTGGTGGAAGGAGTATTACAATTCTTTCACACAGCACTTTTTAAAAAATACTTCCTGTTGGAAGATGCTCATTGAACTGGATTAATGGACCAGGCTGTCAAGAGACCTTGAAAAATATAGCACATCATATGTGCATGTGTAATCTATCACAGTGATGTCACCACACACAGCACAACTCACTGCCAGACTTTCAGAGAAGCATGAGAGATGCTATAGAAGCCATCAATCTGATTTTCATTGGACTCACAAGGAAGCCAGAGGAAGAAATAAATAAATGAAAAAGAATCTGAGCAGAGCTTCAGATGAAACAAGCTTATGTTTTTTTTAAAAAAAAATACATTACACTAAAGTGCTGTTTAATTTACTTTATATGGAAAACTGAGCTAATTTCTGCAATCGTTTTGAAGGTCATTAGATTGAAGAGATGGGTACGGTCTGCACCAGGATCTTCATGGCATCTAGAGCAGATTGGAATAGAAAAAGTGTTTGTTTTTATACTTGTATTTATGTCGAGAACTTTATTCAGAGTTACTTAAAGATTGGGAAACTATGAGATCAAGGAAATTCACCCAATTCATTTTGTTGCTATTTTTTCATTATTATTATTTTTATAAAAAAAAAAAAACCTGCCTAAACAAACAATGCACACTGATCATATTGATGAGTGAACTGAAGTATGTATTCACTGTTTGCAACAGTAACTTTGGAGACAGAAAGAGGGATGCACATCTTGTACAATTTGTTTAGAATGACTTAGTTACATTAGTTATTGTCACCAAGAATCCAAGAAACAAGCACTTTGTCAATTAATTGTCGCACATTTCATTTAAGCAGTATATACTGTGTGTAAGAACTGCCTTACAGCGTAGAGGAGGTCATTTCTCCTGAACTACTGATTTAATTTAAAAATCAACCATTTTCAACTTTGAATGATTGGTTCTATAAGCATCAGATATCAGGGTGTACTATTGGAACCTTAAGTGAAATTGTTTTCTGTCCCACGGCTATGAAAAATTTAAAAAATGATTTTCTGCTATGAGAAAAAAATGTCTACTTTCCTTTTCCATTTTCCTTCTGTTTTACTAGCATGGCTGATCTAGAGATATAACTTTCCTTTTCACCCACTTGCTCCCTGCCCTGATTTTAATTTTTTTAAAGATTATCTTAATTTTTAAAAATGGAAAGTCCAAAACAAAGTTACAGCCAAAATGGTGGAGTAATACCAACCCAGTGAAAAATATCTTATGAAACATGTTGTGAATGAAAAGAAAAGATCTCATCAGTTTATTTTCCATATTTGAATACTTAGTGAAGCCTACTATTTTGTAAGATAACATAATATTAACATAACAGCAAAATATTAATAAATCATTATTGATTGGATATTATATACTGCTCAAAAAAAAAAGGGAATACAATAATAAGACATCCTAGATCTGAATGAATGAAATATTCTTATTAAATACTTTGTTCATTACATAGTTGAATGTGCTGACAACAAAATCACACAAAAATTATAAATGGAAATCAAATTTAGCAACCCATGGAGGTCTGGATTTGGAGTTACACTCAAAATTAAAGTGGAAAAAAACACTACAGGCTGATCCAACTTTGATGTAATGTCCTTAAAACAAGTCAAAATGAGGCTCAGTAGTGTGTGTGGCCTCCACGTGCCTGTATGAACTCCCTACAATGCCTGGGCATTTGCTCCTGATGAGGTGGCAGATAGTCTCCTGAGGGATCTCCTCCCACACCTGGACTAAAGCATCCCCCAACTCTTGGACAGCCTGTGGTGCAATGTGGTGTTGGTGGATGGAGCGAGACATTATGTCCCACATGTGCTCAATTGGATTCAAGTCTGGGGGGGTGGGGCGGGCCAGTCCATAGCATCAATGCCTTCATCTTGCAGGAACTGTTGACACACTCTAGCCACATGAGGTCTAGCATTGTCATGCATTAGGAGGAACCCAGGGACAACCGCACCAGTATATGGTCTCACAAAGGGTCTGAGGATCTCATCTCGGTACCTAATGGCAGTCAGGCTACCACTGGCAAGCACATGGAGGGCTATGTGGCCCCCTAAAGTAATGCCACCCCACACCATTACTGACCCACTGCCAAACCAATCATGCTGGAGGATGTTGCATGCAGAAGAACATTCTCCATGGCATCTCCAGACCTGTCATGTCTGTCACATGTGCTCAGTGTGAACCTGCTTTCATCTGTGAAGAGCACAGGGCAGTAGTGACGAATTTGCCAGTGTTGGTGTTCTCTGTCAAATGCCAAACGTCCTGCATGGTGTTGGGCTGGAAGCACAACTCCCACCTGTGGACATCGGGCCCTCATACTACCCTCATGGAGTATGTTTCTGACTATTTGAGCAGCCACATGCACATTTGTGGCCTGCTGGAGGTTATTTTGCAGGGCTCTAGCAGTGCTCCTCCTGTCCCTCCTTGCAGAAAGGTGGAGGTAGCACCTCCATGCTCTGGATACTATGCTGACAGAAACAGCAAACCTTCTTGCCATAGCTCACATTCATGTGCCATCCTAGATGAGCTGCACTACCCGAGACACTTGTGTGGGTTGTAGATTCCGTCTCATGCTACCACTAGAGTGAAAGCACCATCAGCATTCATCAGGCAGAAAGCATAGGAACTGAGAAGTGGTCTGTGGTCACCACCTGCAGAACCACTCCTTTATTGGGGATGTCTTGCTAACTGCCTATGCTTTCCACCTGTTGTCTATTCCACTTGCACAACAGCATGTGAAATTGATTGTCAATCAGTGTTGCTACCTAAATGGACAGTTTGATTTCACAGAAGTATGATTGATTTGGAGTTACATTGTGTTGTTTAAGTGTTCCCTTTTTTTTTTTAAGCAGTGTATATAGTGATAATATAGTGTGTCCTTTATCCAGCAATGTCTGCAGTGATGTTGACTGACTGTACATACCAATGAAAATTAGTGAGTATGGAATGTTGCAAGTAAACCAGACAGTTGAAGAAGAAGAAAAAAAAACATTCCCAAAAAACATTGGAAGAATATCTCAGGCAATGAGGACAATGCACTGATACTAGTATACCAGGAAGGCTTACAGAGTACTGGAGAGAACAAACTGGCCTACAGGAAAGACCAAATGAAGAATAGAAAAGAGCCATGGCTAGGCAAAATATTATATGACAAATATATTTAAAAAAAAACACTAGCAGGCAAAGCAGATAGCAACTATTAATGGCTTGTTTTGGTAATGATTAAAACATGAAAGTTGAAGAAATTGCAGAAGGGCTCATAGATTAAGCCATAGGAACAAATACATACAAAGTTAGAATTGAGAAGACAGTAAGACAGAACTAATGTTATCTCTGCAAAGAAGCAGAAGAAACTGTAGATCTCCTAGATAGCCTCTGCAAGACAATTATATAAACTGACTACAAACAATGGCATAAAGAAGCAAAAATGGTGCATTGAAATATCTGCAAGAAATATTATTTGCCTGCAAGCAAAATCTGGTGGGACCACAAAATAGACAAAGTAATAGAAAGTAAGGAAACTAAAGTGCTCTGGGACTGAAAGAGAAAGAGAAATTATCCTATTAGAAGTAAATATTGAGCAAATGTCTTCTAGATTTGTATTGGAAGGGGGTAGGCATATTTCAAATGAATGAATAAATAAATTAAAAAGTATTTTTGGAGTCTTGAAATTATTAACTTCCAATATAAATATCCATTGTGAATGAATGAAAATAATTGGAATGAAATGTAAGTAACTGAAACATTCATGCAGAGATTGTTTTCTGTTACTATGGCTGAATTCATTATTATTATTTCTCTCTCTAATTATGTGTCTAATTATATGGTACAGACATACAAGCTTGCAATAATATATAAAAATTTGTTAAATGCTATATTATTACATTGTATTATTTGTCAGGAATAATGACAAGCCTCTGATGCTTAAAAATGCACCCCCAATTAAGTTAAGGTAACTAACTCATTTGGATAATATTCATGTAGTTAATTTTTATGTCAAGCAATGTTCTTAATTCAATAAGGAATACAATTTGCATTTTAATAACATTCTTAATACAATAAAAATTAGATTTTCTTGTCAAACATTTCATCTCTAAATCAATCAGTTCTTCCCCTCATGTGGCCCACTATGCATTACTAAACATTTTTTAACTCCCCAGATTCTCAGCAATGGCCATGTTAGTTAGAAAATTATCCAGATTGAGGCCTGTCCGTTAGGAAGACAATCAGGTTCAGTCTTCTTATAGTGTATTTTAACTCCTCACTTCTGATTTCTAATATTCTATTATAACTATGAAACTTTATCAGTGAACTACTTCACAATTTTGCAGGTGCAGCATATGGTTGGCAGTGAATATACCTTGGCAAAAATAAATTAGTATATGTGCAAACAAGGATTTTCTCAAAAATACTTGCAGGTTTACTATGCCTTGGCCGAATTTGAGATGAGAAATTTGCATTTGAAATGGGCACAAAAATGTTATAAAGTTTTCTCATTATTCCTCTGTCCAACTCTTTTTCCCTCCTCAGTTTTTGAAAGATGAGCTAAATTACAGGACATAATAGGAAATTGGAGTCCGTAACCAGGACCAAAAATGAAGACTTCCAAAAGTCCCTTCTAACTCTTTTATTTTATGTTCTATGTTTATTCTTCCAAGCTTCCAGGCTTATATATTTGCCTTAATTTGTGAACTGAACTTGACTCAGGAGGAACAAAAGCACAGTCCTACACGGTGTTCTCTATCTTGGGATTGAGGTTTTTTAGGTTGATAAGATTTAGTGTTATGGATCACAAAAAAGATTCTTGAACATATCCCAAATGCAGACAAGGTTTCTAGTAAAGAAGACTAGTGGCCAAGCAGCAGGAGAAAAGCACATAAAACTTTCAGGAAAATAATAAAACACCAAAAAGTAACAATATGTATAAGTGGGAAAACCCAACAACACCCAGACATAATTCTATGGGTTCCATATATTAATGAAATAATTGATCCATTTATTGTTCTGAAGTAAGATTTATCCTATAAAATTTAGAGAAGAACAGAATTTAAAGAACAGCTGTGTTGCACATAGAGAATAGAATTACAGTACATAGAATTAGAACATACAATTAGATCAATTCATTTTAAAAACTAGATCAAACAACATTTTCCAATATTAACATTTCTTCATCAAATTTCTATAGGTTATTTTTAAATGTCAAACTAGAAAAAGAGGCAGACAATTCAAATATTGCAGATGAAGATATAATTAAGAATCTATTTTATTCAAGGCAAAGGTGTGTGTTTTCAGTTAGAATGTATATTCCAACTTCAGCTTTCATAAAAATGCAAATAATAGATAAAAATAGAGGTCAATCAGATTTACTCAGTAATATTTTCAAAATTGAAAATGAATATTGTTGGGGAATGAAACACTTGGGAGATACTATTATATATGATAAAAAATAGCCCATTGTTGAAAGTAGTGTGAAAAAAGACAAAGACACCATTCACTGACAGGTTAAAGAATAAACTACCTCATTTCTTTTTCATTCACTCCACAGAAAAGAATATAAGATAATGGACATGTTGAGTTCTTGGTGTTCTGCAGCTTGCTTTTTTTCTTGCAGAACTTTCATTGCCAAGTTAAGTAACATGATCAGTGCAGGAGAAAGTGGAGGTTGTTGACCAGTTAAATGTTGTTGTGTATTAGGGCACTGATTCTTTCTTGACTAAGCCTGGCTTATCTGGATGTGTTAGGGATTGAGGTCTTTAGAGCTATTTTCCCACTTCTTTGCCTTTTGGTAGCTTCCTTTTTTTAATGGTTTGTGCTGGAGCTTATTTCAGTGTATCTGAAAATAGCTGATTTGTCAGAATTCCAAGCCTCTATGAATTCTCTTGCATTATGGGATCTGGCATGGTCTAAAATGTCAAACTGAAATTGTTTTTGAATTGATCAGTGTAATAAATGGACTAGAATCTTGTGTGTCCCCATTCCTTGTCCAACACTTTAATCACTGCATTTCATTAACCATGATAGCAAAACAAACCAAAACAATCCAAAATTGAAATTCATCAAACAGTAAAATAAAACACATTGTTTAAAAAAAATTTCACGTACATTTCAAAACTAGGAAACTATTTTGCTCCACTGTGGATGGTGGTGAGGAAGCAACTGAACTGAATTTATTCTGCATCTATTATTAACTCATTATTAACTAATTGCCATTGAGTTTATTTTATCCTTGCTGATGCAACCTGCCCTCCTGAATGATAATGCTAAGCTTAACATGGGCCAACCAACATCAAGTTGAAGTGACAAGCCAATTGGTCAGTTCCTGTTGCAACCAATGGATTAACAGTTATATACAGTGTTTTGGCACAACACTGCAATGGTACTTGTTGATCCAAAAAATTGACCCTGCACCTGTGGGAAAACACTAGGAAGAACTCATCTATCTATATATTACTAAAACACTTGTGACTGTTGATATTTTGTAAGCTTCAGTTGGGTGAACAATGTATTGTACAGCAACAATTTTGAACCAAAGTATCTCAAATGAGCTAACTTAAAGAATTTGGTTTCAAAATCTGAGATTCATGACTTGGATTTAGCAAAGTAGTGGTCACTTCAGCACCACTATACTTTTGATTATATTTCCTAAAAACTCATAGATTGTGTGGTAGAAGGGAAGATGGAAGGGTGTATTCCCATCCTCTGGTCCCTCCATCTAATCAACTGGCAGCAAGACTCAACAGATGACACTCAACAGCAAGACACAAACCTACTACATTATATATGGAAAATGGAAGGATCAGGGGATGAATTGGATGCCTACTTGTAAGTAGGGTTGTGACTTAGAACACAACCTGTCTAGAAGGTGCTGACAGTCAAAAAGTGAGCCCTCTTTCTTCCTGGAGGGAAGGAGGCCCTTGGCGCCACACTAGAATGAAGAGTAGCAGTGCAGTTTTCATCATGATTTATGGATTCCTTGGTATTCTCTCTCTCCAGCAAAATGACAGACAGTTCTGCAGGTCAGCCAAGGAGGAAGTGGTAGCTTCACCACCTTTATTATTTGTGGAAATAAGAATGACTAAATGGGTCATAGATTGTCTAATTATTAACTAATTATTTTCACTCTTTTACCCTGCCATTGACAGAATAACATGCTTTCTCTCCAATGAAGCTTCATATATGCTGGATGACTAGAAAGTTCACAAGATCCCATAGAAGAGAGAGAGTAGCTGTTGCACTGCAATTCTATCCATTTGCCATTTTGCAAGATGGGTGGAAAGGGACACAGCAGATAAAGGCCCCCAAACATACTTCTAGGTGCTTGGCTTAAAGCAAAATGGAAACTCTTGTTCTCTGAACTCTGAGGACTAATGGACTAGAACTGTAACTACCAACTACTGACATCAGGAAGAATTGTGAGACCATTCGAGCAGTGTTCTCATGTTTGAGGTGCAATTTTCTGAATATTGTGACTCCATTCCATGTAACAAATTGCTTCTGCGTCACTGTCAGTTTTATTGAGAACTCTAAACAAAAAGAGTTTGTCTTAATGTTCCTTGCTCCTATGTGTCTCTGTGACAGATGTAGCATTATACATTATCGAGTAACAGAGCAAGCCTGATAAATACATCAAGCTATCAATCATAAATGATTGTGGGATTTAATCTCAACAAGGCATTAGTTTTTGTAAGGTAGGAATTTAGATCTTTGCTTTCATAGACATACAGAGCTCAGTTCTGTTGATTTAAATCAATAGATTTGAACTAGATATTGGATTCAGCTGTTTAGAAAGAACACTTAGTACAGCTTTGATAGGATTACATCACTTCAGAAAGCATCTTTGACACATTTTATTTCCCAGACTTGCTGGCTAACTTTGACAAGTGTACAGTTGGTATAAACTGTTCCATCTAGTTTAATATTTAATTTATAGAAGTTATCCACTTTGTATCATCTTGTTCAGTATTATCTATTCTTATTTCAGCATGGCTTTTAGGCAAGACTGTTGGTGATTTGAAGTCCCAGCACACACCTCACCAATATCCAAGTCAGGAGGGTCACTGCTATAATGCTACGCTGACCTCCAACTTTATACCATATTGTTCCATACTGTTTCTAGTGCTACTAGATGGTTATCACAAATATTGATGTATGGTTTTTTGTTCATAGACTGACATTTATGTATGTGTGCAATGCATTTCTGCAATGTATTTGGGTAAATATATAAATCCACACATATGAAATCCTCTTACAATAATCCATTTAAGCAAACTAGTTTGTTCTGGAAAATTTTATTGAATGAACATGTGGGAAATGCCAGAATGGAGACCTCTAAGAAAAGGGAATAAGGGATAAATAAGTCTTCAAAACCAGATACTATATGTTCCCCATATTGGAAGAGGCAAGGGCATTCAAATGGAAAACTAGTAGGAGCCTTGTTGACTATTATAAACATTGATGGGAACTCTACTACTTTGGAATGATCACAAAAAATCAGGTACTATGCAGATAGGACCACCTGATTTGATTTCTCTGGAAACCCACCCTGAAACTTGAACCAGTCACAAGATTCTAATGCTGGGAAAGATGGAAGAGAAGAGAAAAAAGAGGATGGCCAGCAGAAATGAGTGCACTACTGGAAGTCCTGAAAGATCAAGTCAGGACCTGATTGTCATGGAGAAAATCTATATATATGATTGATAGGAGTCAAAAAATAGCTTAATGGCACATAATCAACATAGTCATCAAACTTAGCTTCATCAGCAGACTTTGAGAATTGGGAAATACATATGGAAATGATAGGGAGAGAGGGAAAAAGAGACAGAGAGAGTTGTTGTTTTCAGAAAGGGATCAAGATGAAGTACAAACCTATTGGTTTCACTTCTTCAATCTTCAGATACTCAGTGGTGGGATTCAAAAAAATTTTTAATACCGGTTCTGTCGATGTGGCTTGGTGGGCACAGCAGGGAAAGGATACTGTAAAATCTCCATTCCCACTCCACTCCAGGAGAAGGTTACCACCATTTCTCCGAACTACTCAACATTTTTGCTCCCAGTTCTCCAGAATTGGTCAGAACCTGCAGAATTCCACCCATGCTTCAGATAAAGAAAAACAGAAACAGATAAATTAAAACATCACTAAAGGTGTTAAAAAACTCTTTATGACCCTTCATGACACATAACTGACATAATTTATACATATTGGAACAAATTAAGGCAGTAAAATATTCAAGTTTAAAACAGCAACTGAAGCATTTCAAAGTTAAGAGTGGAAAATGCCCCAAATATTCTGTGCAAGAATCTTGGCCACAACAAACAGGAATTTTTGGAAAGGGACACTGCTAAGAGGAGTACCTTACAACAAGAAAAGACAATAAATAACTTGCCAGGTTCTGAACTGCTAACCTCCTTTGAGGCAGTGAGACAGAAACCATGGGTATTTTCGTTGATTCTTATACACATTTTCCTCTAATATAAATGTTTTTATGAAGTGTATAAAGCTATTCCTTCTAATTGTATATTTCCTCACATCATAGATTTAATTATATTCCATTTTTGAGCAAAAAAAATTCTCTGCATTGCAATTTTTAAAACAATTCATAATCTGAAGTGGAAAATTGGTCTGATGTATTTGTCTGAGAAATATAAATTGGGCTACTTTGTAAACAAAGGAAAAGTACTCTTCATTTTCAAAGGTCCTTTCTCAAGAGGCAACTGAATTTTCTGGTAAACATCCATAGACACCCTCATTTTCAAGTTTTCAGTCTTCTCCAACATAACATTCAGCCCAGGACCACTAGAATTTATAACAGTTTCTGAGCAAATTGTAATCAAGGCACCTAGGACAGAGGCAGGTTCAAAATAAGAAAGTTTTGACATTACAATATAAACTCCACCTTATAAATACTGTGAAGATTGTGCTATGTCCTCACAATACCCATTTTGCTATTTTAATGTAGTCAGAGTTGGGAATGGTTCCCATTAAAAGCTGGTAAATTGCTTTTATATGAATTGTTTATGTATTTCAATTCCTATAACCAATGAACTAACCAAACCCAGAAATCAACTCTGAAAATAATAAAAGTTGCAAAATTAAAACACATTTTTTAATAAAACGTAGCTTGATTTAAAGGTAAGCATTTACTGTGATATAATTAGCTAGAGGCACTAGTGGAAAACTGCTACTTATATTAATGTTGTCTCACACCTTGATGAGTAGTAAAAATAAAATTGCAATTTGTTGTGCTTTATTTTTGAAGCACCAATTTTACAGGCTTTCATTTCTTAATAGCAAGCTGCTATGTTTTTATGTATCTCTTTGCATTGCTTATTGGAGGCTATCCACTACAATGAGATTCCCAACAAAATACAGGAAATCCTAAATTTATAACCATTTATTTAACAAGAAATATAAGTTATGATGTCCTTGGAAAAAGTGACTTCTGACCTGTCCTCAACATTACAACTATCACATTATTCCCAGAGTCATGTGCTTACAATTTGGGTATTTAGCAACTGGTTTGCAATTATGATGGTTGTGGCATCCTCCAATCACATAATCTGATTTGTAATCTTCCCAACAACTGGCTTCTAACAACTGAGGAAGGTGATTCACTTAAGACAGGGGTCCCCAAATTTGGCAACTTTAAGACTTGTGGACTTCCAACTCGCAGAATTATTCAGTCAGCTAGCTATGAATTCTGGGAGCTGAAGTCCACAAGTCTTAAAGTTGCCAAGTTTGGAGACCTCTAACTTAAAATATGTGTGATTCACTTAAGGACCATGTGATTTGCTTAATGACTGGTAAAAATGATTGTAAAATCAAATCCAGTCACATGATGACTTGCCTAATGATTGCATCTCTTACAGTAGTGAACAAAATTCTGGTCCCAATTGTGCTCATAACTCAAGAACTACCAATAGTTCCCAGAGAATGTGGAGGTTTTAGCAGATGAGTGATCAGCCTGTCAGGGTTGAACAAATGGAAGATAGTTTTCCTTTGATAAAAGACAGCCCAAAGGTGCTTTTTCGAGAGGACTTCCTGATTTTTCTTTGAAGACGTTTCACTTCTCATCCAAGAAACTTCTTCAGCTTTGACTGGATGGTGGGGAATGGAAGGATCCATGCAGTCAAAGATGAAAAAGCTTCTTAGATGAGAAGTGAAACATTTTCAAGGGAAAATCAGAAAATCCAGTTGCCTCTTAAGAAAGTACCTTTGGGACAGTCATGAACTGGATGACTGAAACTCTCCATAGACACTTTGTTGAAAGAATTATTTTCCTATGATATGCTATGGTAATAGAAATAAATTGACTGCAAATTCCCTGGGTAGTAAGGGTAGGTGAGGAAGACTATGCTTGGCTAATAATACACACTAAATGTACAAGATACATGGATAGGGGCTAAATTAGAATTCAAAATTTGTAATAATAATGATTATTATTTTTAACATAATAGGTGTCATTTAAACTCAATATATTTGCCTCAAGGGCATTTAAGAAAATAAAACCAAAATTTTCCAATCTCTTGACACTGAGGAAGGCCCAAGAATTTCCATTAACAATCTAAGTGGACTATTGATTTCTTTCTTTTTAGGTGGTCTACTGGAACAGTGTGTATAATTTGAAATTTATACAGGATGTTTTTGTATAAAATACGCTGGGTTTTACCTAATTAGGAAGATTTAAAACTCCAAATCACTCTCCTTAGTGCTCCATTAATTCTGGCAAACCTATTAATTTCTTCCATGCACCTGAGCTACAAACTATGAAAGTGTCCATGAAATGGTGTGCAAATTTTAGCCATGGTTTTGATGAAAAGTGGTAATTTTTAACTATGTAATGAATCCCCAAATGAATCAAGTTTTACTTGATAGCAAATCTTTCTTCCTGCTCTGATCAAAGGTGTATTCAGAAAGGATGAGGCTTTGATACTGCAAGAAACACATTTCTTACCATGTTCAAAGTAAAGCCCTGGTATTTGGCAGAGACATTCCTATTGGGAGAACAGCAGCTAAACTTAGCAAAGCTTAGCAAAAGGGGATTGGAGTTGTAGGTGGCAGGAAAATGTCATATTTTTAGACCCAGGAGCAGCTTTTTAATTCCATCACATTAGCATTCTAAATGCATTACAGAAAGGAATGGCTGTCTGTCTTACAGTCTCTCTCTCTTTTCTCCTCCTCCTCTTTTCTGTAGTTTTAGTACTAAGCAGTGTCACCAAATGTGTTGCTCTGCTGCTTCAAAGTGCATTTTAAGTACATGAAAAAGACAATATATTCAGGGAGAGAGGGAGAGAGGGAGAGAGAGAGAGAGAGAGAGAGAGAGAGAGAGAGAGAGAGAGAGAGAGAGAGAGAGAGAGGAAGAAGGTTCTCTTTCTAAAATTAGTTTCTGACCCAAATTTCAACTGCTAGAGTCCAGTGAATTTGCACAATAGGTAATAGCATGTATCATAACTTGAAATAATCAGTTATTTTTCCAACCTATTACAAGCCAAAAGAGTTAGTTTCTTCCTCTCTAGCATAGCCAAATGATTCATTGGAACTAAGAGCCAAATATTTTGAAGGTAATACAGACTGGAAAGTTGGTCTAATATTTGGTGGCATGTTGCTCCTGATCCCAAGAGTGTATGTTTGCTGTTTATGCACATATTTATCATTATATGTGTTAGGCATCAGAACAGGAACCAAAGTTAAAATAAATGCTCTTATTGCACAAAGAGAGCTCACTGTTTCCGTTCAAAATTATGCACTTCTAAATGTTTTTCACACAGTGTCTTGTGTCCCTATAGAGCCATCAAAGCCATGCAAAACCACACATTCCTTTTAAAATGTGGATCAGAGAAGCAATTATTATACTAAATTTGGATCACCAGATCTACTTCCATAGCAACAGACAGTAATATAACAGGATTATGGTCCCATTTAGCCATAAAATGTGTTCCGATAATGGGGAAAAAATACATACCAGAATTATACTTCATAAATCCCCCTAAAGGACACAAAGTTTATTCAGAAGCAATGATGTCATGGACTTTTCTTCTTTAAATGTTTGCTTGTTTATCTTCTGGAAACTCTTGAGACTTACAGCCTCAAACAAGGCAGTCTGTTTCCTTACATCAGCTGCCATGGGCAGATTTGCTGACCCTCAACAAACAGCTTCATTAAGCCTTTCATTAAGCCTTTCATTAACCCGGGTTATTATCCATTAGTAGCATGGCAATTCTTCCTAGGGACAACTTCACAATTACAGCAAAACAATTCTTTTTATCAGCTCTACATTTACAGACATGGGAGCTGAAAATAGTGTGCTTTTAATGAAATTTGTTCATGTGCACTTCTGGAGTATATAGCTAAGATGAAGGCATCCATCAACCTGCAGGTACAAAATTTAACATTCCACACTTTATTTATAAGTACAAAGGCAGGTGGACAGCCTTCAGCCCAAAATTTGGATGCCTAGATTCCTTGACCTTCTTTGGATTCTTCAGCATCAAGCTGACCACTCCACTGAATAAGCCAGTAGCATGGTTTACCTTCCTTTGATAGTTGGAACACAACAGCTGAAACATAGCGAAAATATAAAGTACAATTTTAAATGGTTTGAAGAGGGAAGAGCAAGGGAAAAAAGAAAAGACAAATAAATGCCATCCTTGACCCACATATGAGAGAATTTTGCCCAGTGGTGGGTTGCAACCAGTTTAACAACTGGTTTGGTGAGCACATGCTTCGCTGTGCATGCAGCATTCAAAAACTACCCATTTTAGGCTTACCTTCTATGTCAGCACTGGTGAGTAAAATAGCTGAGGTGTGGCAATCAACTGTGCTGTGTGAATCAGCTGAGCTAAACACCAGAGAACTATAGGATAGTTCTTGGGCGGGACCAAGTGCTCACTGGAACTACCACTGATAGCTGCCCACCACTGATTTTGCCCACTTAACATCACTGCCTCCACCTAGCCCATAGAAGGAAAGGATACTGCACTAAAGTTATTTGTGTATACAAAATGCCATCATATACCTTCAACCCTGTAAAAAATAGTCAAGAGTGAACAAGGCTGTTTTTTTTAATTCTTGATAAATATTACACATATGATTGTCTTTATTTTTGTTTGAAGTTGTGACAGTTATACTACAAGAAGAATATATTTCCCCCCTCCAACATATGTTCCTAGAATAAACAAATTATAAATTTGATATTTGGCCAATTCCTCTACCAATGAAAGGCTGTTTTGAACTGATATAGAGAAGGGATTGATTTTCTGAATTTCGTCCTCCTCTCTGCCCCCATTCCTATGCCATCCAGATTTGCTGTAGAAATTTGTGAAATTCTTTGGTACTGATTTTGAGAAACAAATGTTACAGTGATTTGGATATCGCTCAGTGTTCTAACTAATTGGATACCATCTAATTGGAATATTGTCCATTATAATATTTTGATTTCACCTAGTATTATAACAACATAAACAATCAACAAGCATTTATTTAGTGGCAAATACATGTAATAAATGTGTGGGTAATTGTGCACCTCTGTTTGTGAGAGAATAAATACACTTGGACATCTTATTTTCCTTTTGATTCAATCCTTCAGTCTTCTTCAAGCACTGTATCTTTCTCTCTTTCATGCTTCTCTTGGATTATATTTTTAAATCAATCAATCAATATTCTACTTTCTTTTGTAACACATTTTGTCTAATAATGAAATGTAAACTGTCCATTATTAAGCCACATAACAATACACTTGCACAGAGTAAAAACTACATCTTCTCTCTCATTGGTATGAAAGATGTTAAATTCAGACATTTCTCCTGAAAAATGTTCTTGATCAGCAATTTTTTGCTAAGAGATATATTACATAGCATTGGGTAAATAACATGATTAGAGTGGTAAATAAATAATCTTTATTTTTGATACAAAATGTAATGTTAACAAAACCTTTAAAAAGGGAGGGGATAGGGAAGCATATACTCATGCAATTGTTTAAATGCAATTGTAAAAATTATCTTATTCACCAGATGTTCTTAAAAAAGAAAATATAGGGAAGCTAGTGCCTACAGTTTCTAACTGTTTATTTAGCAAACCAGGATTGAAAAATTTTACACAAACTGCCTTGAACTATATAACTATACAACAGTATCTATTCAATGTGTGAAAACATGACTTTGAATCTACTTGTAAATTTTAACATTCTTCCATATGGTAACTATGCTTGTAGTCACCCTGATTACTCAGTAATCTACTTGTTTTAATTTTCACCTTCAGTTGAGATCTAAAGTCCCATCTCATAGAGTTTCTCATACATACATATATATCTGTCACAGGGTATTCTGTTTGAGATAAACAACAGCATGCACAGTACAGAATATGAATAATAATAAGAGTTCAAAAGCAATGAAGATTTTGAGGTAAGAAAAAAATACCTGGTTCACATCAACTCCATTGATTATGCCTGGCCATATATTTCTATAAAAAGTAGTGATTCTATTTCAGAAGGTGTTTTTCCATGCAGCTTCAGGATATCTAAGTAAAGTAAAGTGAGTAGCCTGGCAGATATTTTTTATGTTTGATAGCCATGGCCTGACTTGTTCAGTATTGGCAAAGGAATCAATACAATAACAAACAGTACTGGTGATAGTGAGTCTCCTTGAAAGATTCCTTTGATATTAACCTATCCCAGTCTATTATCATTGGCCGATAATTGTCTCCCATTGTGCCATCGATCTTTGCAAGAGCTTCTGATGTTTCTACAGATTCCTGTTATTTCTAGGCACTTGCTTATCCATTCATATGGCAGGGAGTCAGATGACCTCTTGTAATCAATTTAAGCTACATTCAAGTTGGTCTTCCTTCTCTTGCACTTTTCCAAAATCATCTTGTCAATTATGAGGTAGTGTTTTGTTCCTCTGCTGTCTGGGCAGTTGCTTTTCTGCTCAGCGGGAAACAGTTGTTTTCAACTAAATGCTGTTGCACTGCATCTGCTACAACATAAAAAAATAATTTGAAAGTTATTGGTAAGAATATAATTGGCCTGCAATTGCCTAGTATTGGCTCCTTTATTGAATTTTTCTTTATCAAGAAAATTTTACCAGATGTAAACCAATCTTCAATTTCACCTCTTTGCAATATGTTCTTAAACTACTTGGCAATGAGTAGGTATAGACCAGTAAATGTTTAAAACAAAAATCATGCAGTTAATTTTCACTCAGCACTGATCAATTCTTGATTTTTCTTCCCTTTTTCTCCATCATTTCTCCTATTATTATATGTTCTTTCATTTCAGATTCCTTTTTTATTCTTAAATACTGCCTGTATCCAAAATGCCTTCTTCTTGTGTTTCTTTAGGTTATCCCATAGCTGCAGCCAGAACGGCACCGTTTCTTCTTTATCAAATGTTGACTAGTTCATTTCAGTCTATTAATTGATTGTAGATGTCAACGTAAAATATTTATCTGGTCTTTTTAGAGTTGCCAACAGAAAGGGAGGGGGGAGCAGTGCAGCAGCTTGCAAAACCGAAACTGAAGGGACTGTAATATTTCTTGATCAAGTATTTTTTGTCCTTTTATTCTTCAGTTTCTCTTCCTTCATCTGTTGCAGTTCACTTGGATTTGATTTTAAGATGTTGATTTCATTTTCCAACCTGATCCTCCATTTTGGAGGTACACTGTTTGACTTTTTAAAAATTGATGTTTCATCCATGATATTCATTTATAATAGCAGCCATGCTGCATATTAGTTTGTTTCTTGCAGTGAACTGGTGGTTATATTTGACATTACAGTATTGACAGACTTTAATATTTCTGCTGTTTATTTGGAAATTCTGGCAACTTTATTCTGTTGTTTTTGTGTGGTTCTAGATGCTCAGTTATTCTGTTTCCATTCTTTTGGCTTTTTAGTTAGAGGGATTTGATTTGAAGAAAGCATTTAATTAATTGAATTGTTTAATTAAATTGAATTGAATTGTTTAATTAAAACAATTCAATAGCTATATTGGCTTCCTCTATTGGTGACTCCCTATGGTTTGTCTCTGCAGATGAAACTTCTTCAGGCAAGGCTTTGATTTCTTTGCCCTGGGTAGACTTTTGCAGTTCTTCCAATTCTGTATTTTGTGTTAAAATCAACATTGACCTGCTAGCCTCTGATCTGTTAATTTTTATTCTAGATTTTGGTCTTTCTAGAATTGGTATATTCTTTTCAGATATCCTCTTCTTGTTAAATTTGATTTGTAATTAGGGACTGTTTCCAGTCTTCATATATATTTTTATGGGTAAACAATTTTTCTTCCAGTAGCCCTACTCCAACACCTAGGGTGGTCCTTGATAACTTAGACAACTACATATTTGATATGTACTGTATTTCTGTAAATTATATCTCTCTATACTATTTAAGGGAGATTCTTTCTTTGGCTGACTCCTCCAGTGGTCATTTGGTTGAATATGGTTGAATTTCTCACAAAAATCTCATGGGTGCTATGGGAAAATACAAGTCCTGCCATCAAATCAAAGTAATAAGGAGGAAGAAAAGGAGGAGGTAGAGGAAAAGGAGGAGGATTTGTGCTTAGTTTCCAATCTGTTGTTGTCCACATAAAATGGTCCTGGCATAAAATGTATTGTTTCCAAATGCTATCCTGATTGCCAATTGCTATCCTGCCTCCATTGTCTCTGTGGTTTTTTTTTTTTTTAAATAAGATTATGGTGAAGGAAAGGGAAGAACACTAGCCTAAGGTGTTTCTTCTCCTCCTGATAACCTGATAACCATGTAGGTTGCCATCTTGCCACAGGGAGCAAGAGGCACAACAAAAATCTACAATAAGAGGTGCAATGTTTCAGAAAATGTTTCCTGTCATACTGCAAATAAGAGATTATTCTTTTATGCCACCATGTTTGAATCTTCATTTCAAATTTCTCTGTGTCTGGACTCTGTCAAATGTTAATGGATGTTATTGCTATTTTGTTAGTTACAGATTTTTCCATTATTTTGATATCTCCACAGCTGCCCATAAATTGTAATATCCTTTAGGTTTTGAAGCAAAATTGGTCAAAGAGGAATAGGAAGATGGGAGCAAATGGATTCAGAAATTGGAGGTCATTTTTTCCAACCACGCATGGATTTTAGTCCAGTATTTTTTAGCATCCGCACAAGTCTACCACATATGGTAATATGAGCCAGATGTCTGATGACATTTCCAACATTTTTCGGATTTATTCTTGAACATTCTCGCTGTTCTTGTCCGGGGAAAATGCCACTTGTAAAACATCTTATACAAATTTTCTTTATAAGCCGTTGACATTGTCATTTTATAATTTTGAGACCACAATTTTTGCCATTTCTCTAGGTCAATCCCATATCCAAAATTCTTCCCCCAAGCAATCATAGTTTCTTTAACTTGTTCTTCTTCTAGTTTAATTTCGAATAAATATCCATACAATTTTTAAATCACCTTTTCATCAGTACCTGTCAAAATCTTATCTAAGTCAGTCAATTTATCATAGAAACCTTCTATTTTAGAATCTTCAACATACCTTGAGTGTATCTGAGCATATGAAAACCAATTCATCTTTATACCTTGTTCCTCTAGTTTTTGAATAGATTTAAGTTCACCCTTTTCATTCAGTATTTCACCATATCTAACTGTTTGTTCCTTTTTATATATTATAGGTTAAGAAAATGCTTCAATAGTTGATAATCAGACTGGAATTTTCAAATAACATTGTCTTTTAATCTTCTCCCAATTTAACCACAGAGACTCCCATATATAATGTCTTCTAAAATATCCCTGTGTTTTAGTTCCTTTATACCATAAAAAAGCATGCTGCCTCAACAACAAATCATGTCCATATAGATTTGAAACCTGTCAGCCTTCAAGATCTTCTACTATCGCTTTGCATCTTTCAGCTGTCATAAGTAACGGGGGGAGGAGGGGGGAGTCTGGGAAGCCAGCTGGAGGTGTTACATTCTACTGTTGTATAAAATGAGGAGGGGGAGCATACATCAGGGTTAGGTTTCTATTTCTCGCTTAGCTTTCTTTTCTCTGAGCAGCTGCAACCCGTTATCAAAATATGCCAAGGTTAACGGACAGAGGGCTCATCACCACCTGAAGATGCCCACATGATCATATTCACAACTTCTAATTGGAAGATTCAGTTGAACTATTGGGGGTGGGAACATTTCTATCACTTTGTATATGTGATTCACACGCCTAATTTCTCAGATTCAGAATTCTATGGTTGCTACCACTTCATTTTCAGTAAAAGATATCTTTTCTCTAATTTAAAGAGTCAAAGTATTTCTTTCTTGAATTTTGAATGTAGCACCAGCTGACATATTTTTATTGGGAACTTTACCTGAAACATACAGCAAAGACTTGAAATACTTGATTGTAAATTTATTAACAGCGGCTAGGATTGTATTTGCTAAAAACTGGAAAAATGAGAAAATACCATCACAGGAGGAAATTATTAAGAAAATATTGGAATGTGCTGAAATAAGTAGATTAACATTTGAAATTAGAGAACAAGAGGATAAACAATTTTATGAAATTTGGGGTCTTTTTTATCAATGGTTAGATAATAAAATACAGTACTGTAATATGTAGATTTTTAGAAAATAACAAATATTTATCTTTCTATAAATCTTTCTATACCTCTAAAATGATTTTAGCATAGATTCAGGATGATAATATGAACTGTTATAAAATAAATTAAGTAAATTATGGTTACCTCATAAAATATGAATGAATAAAATTAAAGTAAAATGATTGATTGATAATGATGCTAAGGTACTTAATTCTTGATTGATAATATGAGCTTCTATATAATGTAACTGTAATTGAAGACTACGAAATGGATGCACAAAATAATTTGTAAACCAACCGGCACACTGTATGCCTATGGAAGATAGTTTGATGTTTTTATGTTTTGTTCATGTTTGTTTTTTAAAAACCAATAAAATTTGTTTTTTTAAAAAAAAGAAATTGGAGATCTGTTTCCAACTCAAATTCAATAACATCTCAATGCTTTTAATCTATGGGGCAATGGAGAGACTTTTCTGTAGCATTTTTAATGAAATTAGAAAAAGTCCTCAGGCATACCTGTTGGATGCATGCCAGTATGTCCAGAATGAATAGGGCATCCCATTTTCTCTATAAGACACACAAATCAGATTTAGCAATTCATAGGTTGTTGTTAACAGAATAATGCAATAGCTGTGTGATGCTTTGGAAGAAATTGCAGTGTAGACACTGGAAATGGAAAGCCCAATTTAACCTCTTCCAAATGAGACAAACTTTGGAATTATTGAAACAATGCAAAAGGACAAACTTTTGCACTGACAAGAAACCAAGAATGTTTCTATAAAACCAATACTACTTTCAAAAATTGGATTTTCTTGAGACTTTTTGCTTTGGAGGAAACAATTAATTTGCTTCTTCAGATTTACTGTGATCCCATTAATCCACAACAGGATAATTCTTCCTCCTCTTGAATTATTCCAGTTCCCTAAAAAAAGGTTGCAGTAAACAAAAATGAATTTCTGTCTTCTCTGATTATTGGTTCCCATTTATAAATCTTGAGTGTCCAGTAAAAAGCCAAACAAATATCATAATTCATAATTTGAAGTTTGCTCATTCCTGGAACTGCAAGAAAATGCTGACAATGGCTGCTTTACTGTGATTACCAAACCTAAACCAACATATAAAAGAAAACAGAACAAATATGCTCCTTCTTCAATAAGTTCAGTTCTAAATGATATTGTTCTAACAGCTGAGATGCTCAGACTGTATTTTCATCTTGCCTGCTTCACAAAATTCATTTGGGTTCACAGCCCAAAATAGACTGGGGGGAGGGATGAGAAAATTGGCAAGGCTAGTTTTGCAAAGGATGTTGGACAAGAAGAGGAAATTGTTACTGATCTAGACAACAAGAAGAAAAATTGCAGCTAGCAATAAATTGTTCGGAAGTATTTCCTTGTAACAGAAGACAAGTGAGGAGGGTACTGGAAACACACAAGACAGAGGAGATCAATGGTTTGAGGTAATTTGATCATAAAAATGAGAGCAACTCTCCATGGACTTAATCAGTGACAGATTCACCATCTCCAAAGGATACTGGCTGCCTCTCTCAGCCCTTGGCTTAATACTCTGAAAGGAAGATGAATATCTTTCTTGTCCTTGGAATGATATACAACTAATGTAGAATTTTCAATTGCACTCCTCAGATCTCAGTGACCTGCAAGACTTGTTTAATACTAAACATCTTTTTGCCCTACCTACAAGCCTCAGTATCCCTTAATCTCTCTTCCATCACTCTTAGCCTCATCTGGCACAGAACATTAAATTATTTGTTATCCTGGCCCAATTCTCTAGAGCTCTCCCTCCGCCCACTGAAAAAGATTGAGTAATCAAATAATCAGCAGTGCATACATATGCTTAGCTCCAAAATGCAGTTGAAAATGAAACCTGGCCAAAACATTATAGATCAAAAGGCAGAGTACTAACAGCACTAAATTAGAATGTAGTTCCACTGCCTGACTCAGATATGTCTCATCAGAAACAGATGGCTGACCCTGGGAAGCCCATCAGCATCAGTTCAAACTCTGTTATAAGTTCATTTTTCATCCTGCAAAATGGAGCAATTTATCCCTCGCTAAAAAGATATGTCCACCTGGGAGATGGTGTTATATCGCGGAAAAAAGAGACTGGAGACCAACGTGACTTTCAGCTCTTTATTCGGTTCCTAGAATCAGTCTAACTGTGGAGCCGTGGCAGCCTTTTTCATAGTGGCTGCTCGCGGCCAATGATGGTTCCTTGAATTCCCCGCCACTCTGGCGGACCAATCACAGGGCGGCAATTGTTGACCAATCACCATTGCTTGAAGAACCAATCATATTGCTGTATTTGTGGACCAATCAGAAAAGGATATTTCAAACATGCTAATATAGAATACCCCTCCCCACTTGGTTTAGTCCAACCTACGTTACATAGTAATATAAGTAGGCAGGGCTTTTATTGTGTCTACTTGACCTGCGCAGCTCAGTTGTGTTGTTGTCTTCGGCTAGTTCGGACGGGATTGCTGTTTCTTCCATCCTTCTCTGTGGAACCTCCTGGAAGGTAGAGTCGGCCATGCCGCTCCCACCCAGTCTATCTGGGCTGGTAGAGTTGGCTCAGCTACTCCTTTCTGGGGTAGCTTCTTGTTGTTTTTCTGCTGCCTGTTCCTCTCTACCAAAGTCATCTCCAGGTAAGTAATTATGGTTTCTTTCTGGGGTTACTGGTGAAATTGGTTGGCGCATCGTTGTTAGTGTTTGTTGCGGTGTTTTTGTGTCAGTGGAGGGTCTCCCCCTCCCCTCTTATTTGTGTTTGAGGGGTCTCCCCCCCCTCTGGTCTGGTTGTTATTATTATTATTATTATTATTATTATTATTATTATTATTATTATTAAATGTTTGCTGTGGTTCTGGCGTGTGTGTGTGTTCTTTTTCTTCGCACCTGGGTTTTTTATTGTTTCTTTCTAATGTTCATGATCTCAGTTGATCTATCTGTCTCCTCCAGTTTCTTCTGTCCTCTGTTTCTAGTCTGTATGACCTGGGTCCTGTTACTTGGGTTATTGTTGCCGGAATCCATAGTGGGTGCCCCGTGAGATTTTTTGCGTAGACCCGTTCCCCTGTTCCGAATGTGCGGTGCTTACTCGAGGAGTCTGCTGGTTTTTCAGGGCTGTAGGTGGGGTGTAATCTATCTAGGTGTGATCTTAATTTTCTGCTCATCAACAGTTCTGCTGGGCTTTTATTCGTTGTGGTGTTAGGTGTGATGTGTTGTATGGTTAGCATTTTGTAGATTTTTTTCTTGTATGTCCCCCGGGTCTAGTTTCTCTATAGTCTCTTTTGTATACCAGACCATGCATTCCGCCCACCCATTTGTAGCCGGCCGACTCGGCACTGTCAAGGCATGCTTTATGCCATGTTCGGCGAGGAACTTTTCAAATGTCAGTGCTGTGAATTGCAGCCCGTTGTCTGAAACCAATAGGTCCGGCAACCCATGTGTTGTGAACAGCTTCCTCAGCTGTCTGATGACGGCTTCTGTTATTGTGGAATTCATGACACTTACCTCCAACCAATTATTTAAAATGTGTGTCCTTTTGTCGGCCCTGCGAAATCTATGTGTATTCTCAACAGGGTCCCCTCGGTATTTCCCAGTCGAGCACAGGTGCAGCAGGGGGTGTAGGTCTGGATTTTTGGCATTGCGTGCATGTTTCCACCCATCTCCCAATATTCTTATCCATCCCTGGCCACCATACATAACTCCTGGCCAGGAATTTCATTCGTACGATACCTGGGTGTCCTTCATGCAAGATATCCAATACTTGTTCTTGGAGTATTTCCGGTATGACTACCCTATCCCCCCATAGTATACAACCTTTTAACATTGAGAGTTCCATCTGTCTGTTCCAGAACGGTTTAAAAGTCTTGTCCGTCTCATTTTCTGGTCAACCTTTTCCTATCCAGTTTAAAATCTGCACCATCTTTTTGTCTCTTGCGGTTTCTTTTGCTATGTCCGCTGCGGTTATGGGTAGGTTTGGTAATGTTTAAATTTGTAGCGTGGATGTGGTTGGTGCCGGGTCACTTCCCAGTTCAGGCAGGGGGGAACGGCTCAGGGTGTCACCATGTGATATATCTTTCCCTGGCCAGTGGATTAATTTGTAATTGTATGCGGCAAGGAACTCAGACCACCTCGTCATTTGTGGTGAAAGTATGTTTGGGGTGGCCTTGTTTCCTGCGAGTATTCCCAAGAGCGGCTTGTGGTCTGTAATTAGTGAAAAAGTCCTGCCATAGACGTATTCATGGAATCGCTTGACTCCAGTTATCGCTGCTAGCGCCTCTCTGTCCAATTGGCTGCAGTTTCTTTCTGCTTTGGACAGTGTTTTGGAATAGAACGCGATTGGCAGTTCTCTCCCATCTGGTAGCGTGTGGTTGAGTATGGCTCCGATGCCGAACAGTGATGCGTCACAGGTGACTGTCAGTGGCAGTGTTTCACTGTATTGGATTAACACAGATTGGGATGTCAGCAAGTCTTTTATTTCCTGGAACGTGGCCTCTTCTCATCATCCCCAGGTCCAGGTAGCTGTCTTATCCAGCAATCTGTGTTGTGGTTCTGCCGTCGTTGCCTTCTGTGGCAGAAAGACATTATAGAAGTTCATGAGTCCCAAAAATGCTTCCAGGTCTGTTTTATTTCTGGATCTGGGAGCTTCTTTTATTACTTTGATTTTCTGGGCCAATGGGGTGGATTCCCTCTTTATCTATTAGGTACCCCTAGAATTCAACTTTAGAGGTGGCTAGCTGGCATTTTTCTTTTTTTATTTTGAATCCCGCCTCCTGAAATCTGTGTAAGACTTCTCTGAGGTGGCTTTCCAGCTGGTTCTTGTCACTAGCTGATACCAGCACGTCATCGAAGTATGGAACCACTCCTTTTATTCCTTGTAACAGGCGCTCCATCAAGCTTTGGAACACCCCTGGGGCCACGCTGACTCCAAATTGCAGTCTTTTGCATCTGAATGCCCCCTGTGAGTCACAATTGTTTGTGCCTCCACTGTTTTGGGGTTGACTGGCAATTGCTGGTAGCCTTGTGCAAGGTCGAGCTTTGTGAAGAACTTACCTCCCCCCAACGAATGTAACAGGTGTTGCACCAACGCAACGGGGTATGCGCTTTGTTTTAGCGCGTGGTTTAGGGTGGCCTTATAGTCTCCGCAGATTCTCACAGACCCATCTGGCTTAATCAGAGTCAGAATTGGGGTTTCCCACCTTGCGTGATCTATTGGTTCCAATACCACCTGTGCGATGAGTTTATACAATTGCTCATCGATCTTCGGTTTTAATGCGAAAGGGATTCGCCTTGCCTTTAACCTGATTGGTGCTACATTCAGATTCAAATTAAATGAGATAGGGGACCCTCAGTTACCTAGTTTTCCATCGAACACGTACTGGAAATCCCTCATCAGGCTCTCCTCTCAGTCTGTTTTGGTGATGCTGTTGATTCCAGTCACTCTGATTCCGGTCACTCCAATTCCCAGGGGCATGAACCATTTGAGTCCCAGTAGGCTTGGGTGATCCTGGTCTATGATTGTTAATGGGAGAATTGCTGTGTGCTTTTTGAAATTAACTTGGAAATGTCCAAGTCCAACTACGGGGATCCTTTTTCCTTGGTAGTCTTTCAGGGTAAGTTTTTGGCTCTCTAGTTCCATTCTTTGTACACTTGGTATCAGTCTTTTAAGTGTGTTCCATGATACGATAGACAGGTATGAGCTGGAATCCACCTCCATCTCGCATTATTGGCCTTCTATGTTGACTTTCACATGTACCTTCCGGGCATCAGTAGCACTTCAATGCCCAATGGTTATAGTCTCTTCCTTCCGGTCAGTTTCATTGAGCCGTTTGCTTCTGTTTTCTCGGCTCCAACGGCCCCCTGCCTGTCTTTCTTTCGTTCTGGGGGGAGTGCTATCTCTTCATCTGGGGCTGTAGCTCTTTCAGTTCTGGCAGACCCTCGCTATATGTCCCCGTCTCTTGCAGTGCCAGCAAACTGCGTCTAGGAAACAGCACTTGGAATGGGGGTGGTCTCCTCTGCACCCGGCACACTGGAACCCCAACTTATGTACTCTCTTCTCCCATCTGTTTCATTCCAATTGGAGTCTGTGTATTTCTTCTTCCTCGTCATCGGTCTTGGACAAAGACTCAATGTCCTCGTGGTGCGTGGTGGTCTTGTGGGTGCCCTCTGGTTTCTTCTCCCGGGATTGGCTTGTCTTTGCTGGTGTTTTTTGGTTTGCCGTATTCATTAGCCACATTGTGGCTGCTGATTTTTTCATGGCTTTGGCTGCAGTGGCCTTAGCGATGTCCTTGGTGACTGTGATGTTTGGTCGGGTTAGCAGTCGGCTCTGCAAGATGAGGTCTCTCAGTCCTAGGACCACACGGTCCCTCATGGCTTCATCCATGTTGAGGAACTCGCATGCCCCTCCAATGTCTCTTACCGCTACTACGAAATCTCTGATGCTCTCACCTTCTCTCTGGTCCTGTTTGTAAAATTCATGTCTCCGAATAAGGCTGGAGACAGTTGGTGCATTTTGGGCCTTCAGTATTTTTTCCAAATCTGGCCAGGCCATCTGCTTTACATCCTCAGGTTTGGCCAATGCTTTGGCCATCTTGAACATTGTGGGTCCACAGTGTGTCAGGAACACAGCTCTCTTCCTGTTGTCTGAAATCCCCTGTAAGTTATTGCTCTCAAGGAACATGAGGAATCTGTTGATGTACGATTCCCAGTCCTCCGTCGCTGGGTTGAATGGTGCGGGTGGTGAGTTGGTGCCGGCCACTTCATCTTTGCTCGGTTCTCGTTGCCATGTGCTCAAACTGGTCTCCTTGTCTCAGTATCCCACCTTCATCGCCAGTGTTAGATCGTGGGAAAAAAGACACTGGAGACCAGCATGACTTTCAGCTCTTTATTCGGTTCCTGGAATCAGTCTAACTGCGGAACCACGGCAGCCTTTTTATCACGGCTGCTCGCGGCTCATGGCCAATGAAGGTTCCTTGAATTCCCCGCCCCTCAGATGGACCAATCACAGGGTGGCAATTGTTGACCAATCACTGTCGCTTGAAGAACCAATCATATTGCCATATTTGTGGACCAATCAGAAAAGGGTATTTCAAGTATGCTAATATAGAACAGATGGGATACTGTAGAGTTGTTTAATCTTTTTGGAAGAGAAAGAAAGTTTGGGTAGGGAAAAGAATAAAAAAGAAGGGGAAAAACTTTTTTTTTCTTGGTAGTAATAAGGAAAAGGTTTGCCCTTTGCCTTTACCCAGGACATATTTTTCAGCTTCTCAGTGAAGCTTGATTTCTCACTCATGTATTAACTAGATTTGATCATGGTTATTTGTTTCCAAGCTCATCTAAGGTCAGGATTCTGATCTTGTTTATTGCAATGCCAGCTGATATTTCCAAAAGGATATAGATAAGCAGTAGAAGAAAAATATTTTCATCAATCAGGCAAATCTTCTGATTAGGATCCAGGGCTGTTTAATCCTTTGGGTGGGAGATAAGTTTCATTGGGCCCTTTCCTTCTGTTTCCATGCTAGCTGGCCATTACAGATATTGCTATTGAAATTTATGTTCTGATTCCTGCATTTTCATAATGTTTTTCCTCTTCCTTCCTTCCTATCATTTTTTCTTTTATAACAGGTGTTAGACTGGAAATGAATTTTTTTTTAAAAAAATTACACTGTAGTGCAAAAGGTTCTCTGTATAAAATTGTTTCTTTTAAAAAAAATTAAACAATTAAAATTAATTATTTTTATGATCAGATGATATGGAAGAGACATGCTCTACCACCTCTTCCACAAGTTTTTCCCCTAAGGTCTGATACCCTCACTCAAAAAAAGAGAACCTTTCTTTCATAACCGTCTTTCATCTATCTGAATTCTTTGATAACATATTTTGTTTTCTACAACCTCCTCAACACGCCCCCCAAAAAAAATCACAAAGGGTAAAGATTCTTGTCAATAACAATTCTTATTATCAAGAACTAACATAGCTGAATGAAAGATAATAAGCCTGCTAATATTATGTAGGACAAGTAAAATATATATTAATATACATTAGACTAATATCATCCTATATATGTTTTTTTGTTCAGAATACTATTTATTTGTGTACTCAATTTGTATGTCTGTCAAACTCTCAAATCGCAAATCTGGGTGACCCACATAAAATTAAAGCCAATGCAAAGCTAATATGGAGAACAAAGATATAATCAAAGTAACCCTTAATCATTCCATATCAAATCATTACCAAAGGATTTATTTTTTACTCTGGTTCCAACTGTTGGCACAAGGCCAGAGTCTTCAAAGCCTACAAAAGGTCAGAAAGGTTCACAGTCATCCTAATTTTGTAGGGAGTGAAGCTAAGTTGTTCCAAAGGATAGGTGCCCTAAAAGAAAAGGCAGATTCTCATTTATTAGCTCCTTCTTCATGCATATACAATTCCAGAAGGTTATTAGATTGAATGTATCTGTTTTGAAGTCACTGAACTGATCTGATGATTGGAATAAGAATCAGTTCACAGTTATTGTTTTTTTAAAAATGAACATGATAGCAAAATTAGTCTTGATTTTATTCTCATAGGCAATGGTTGCACAGAACCTGTAAAATATTAAGAATAGGCAGATTCCACATAAGTGGACTTCAACTCCCAGAATTCCCCAGTAAGCATATGGGAATTGAAGTCTAGTTATTTGAAGAAACTTACGAAAACTGTTTTAACAGCATATTATTTCAGGCATTGTTTTTACAAAACATGTTCAAGTAACTGAAGGATAATTTTTGGAGGAGAGTGTTTTCAGTTTACTTAGATCTGTTCAGACATTCAATATCCCAGGAATGAACATGCGCAAAAGCTTCTGAAAGCATGTCTTGTTAGCACTCTTAGCAACCAAACAATGACATCCCTGGTTATGATTGTGATCAGTCTGAGAGAAACCTACTGTTATACAATTCCTCAAGAGAAATATAAACTTTGGCTAATCACAAACTATCATCTAACTATCGTTAACCATCATCTAACATCGAAGCAAGATGATGTATATTCTTGATAATGAAAATCTACTTTGATTATCTGGCTAGGACTTCATCATGTGAGATAATACTGGCCTTCCATATTCTGAAGATATCAGACCTAAAAGCCTAGAATTACATGTGGTGATTCTTCCAAGCTCAGTTCTTTATTGTTTCCATACCTATAACCAGAATCATTCCAGATTAAGCATTCTGCTATATTATCCACCATATATTCTGAAATTCTATTAGGATGGGTTGTCTTCATCCCCTTTCTCTCACACAAAATATTTGGATTGAGTTTTCTCTTAACAAAATCACAGAGTTATGACATGAGCTCTGTCCAGGGGTGGGATTCAATTTTTTTAACAACTAGTTCTGTGGGCGTGGTTTAGTTGATGGGCGTGGCTTGGTGGTAATGTGACTGGCTGGGCGTGCACAACTCAATATCACTCACATTAAGGCACGCATCTCCTCGCCTGGCCTCTCGTGACTGTGGGGATGCTGCAACAGTCGTAAGTGTGAAAAATGGTCATAAGTCACTTTTTTCAGTGCCATTGTATCTTTGAATGGTCACTCCAACACAAGCAAAGTACCAGCGAAGGAGGGGAAAAAAACTCCAGAGACAACTCTTGACAGTCCTGCCAAGAATGTAATAAGAGTTAACAGAGAGGCAGTTTCTGTAAGCAACACCAGAATGTTTCCTTCCTTCCTTCCTTCCAGGATCAGGCCAGTAATTTCTTCTAACAACTAGTTCTCCGAACTGCTTAGAATGTTAACAACCGGTTCTAGCGAATAGGTGTGAACCTGTAGAATCCCACCCCTGGCTCTGTCCCTTTTCTACATGAGTGCAATACCATACACATATGAAAGGTACAGAAATTTTGTCACAGTGACAAAATGCTGTTTTTATAAAGTGCTCCCTCTGACATCTCTGGCAGTACAGAGATTTCACAGAAACAAATTCTATCATTTTTTCTACAAATTTCTAATATCTCTACTGGGTAAAGAGAATTTGTGTTCTAAATAGTTTGGTAAAATATTCAAGTGCTCTTAACTTATTCAGTTATGAAATGGTTGAGAAGTATGTGTCATTGAAAAGTATGCATCATTGTGCTTTCAATGATTTGCAGTGTTTCTGACTTCCCAAGTGACAATATCATGAGGGGAATCTTTGGAAATGTTTTTTCCAATGTAATGACATTGCTGCTGTCATTACAAAGCAGGAGTCCTGGAACTGAGAAATTGTCAAAATAATTTCACCTGTCCAAATGAAATCAGGGGAAATAGTCCATTTTTTTCTCCCCACAAATTTGATGGAGAATTTGGAAATGCTTCTTCTGATGTCCAGAGCAGTGTTTTTGAAAATCCCTTTGCGCTTGCTGACACCAGAGGCCATTTCCTGGAAGCAAGAAGAATGCCTATAAGAAAGGTTCAGTTTTACTGGCTTCAGTCTACTAGTCTGCTGGTTTGAAAATATAAAGGTTACAGCTTCAGGGGTTTTAACCGGTTCTGTGGGCGTGGCTTAGGTGGTGGGTGTGGCTTGGTAGTCATGTGACTGGATGGACGTGGCTTGGTGATCATGGGTGTGGGCAACTCAATGACTGGATGGGCATGGCTTGGTGGTTGGGTGTGGCCAACTCAATATCACTCACATTGAGGTATGCATCTTCTTGCCTGGCTTCTCATGACTGTGATGATGCTGCAACAGTCGTAAATGTGAAAAATGGTCATAAGTCACTTTTTTCAGTGCCATTGTAACTTTAAATGGTCACTCCATACAAGCAAAGTACCAACAAAAGAGGGAGAAAAACTCCAGAGAAGTTGCTGAGACCGGAAGTCTAGTCCTGCCAAGAATGTAATAAGGGTTAATGGAGAGGCAGTTTCTGTAAGCAACACCAGAATGTTTCCTTCCTGCCTTCCTTACAGGATTAGGCCAGTAATTTCTTCTAACAATCGGTTCTCCGAACTGCTTAGAATGTTAACCGGTTGTAGCGAATAGATGCAAACTGGTAGAATCCCACCCCTGGTTAGCTTGACAACTTAATTGAGCCACATGCCATGTATATGCATGGACATTTTAAAAGAATAACTATAGTTATTATTGGACAGTTCCTTCAGCAGTCCTGTCATCTTTGTGTTAAATGCAAAAGGGTGACAGTTCTTTGTTTATGAACTCTAATGTTTGGGCATGTGTGTAAGTATGGGTTAATGTTTCTATGAACATTAGGGTGTATACAGTACTTATTAGTAATAATATCAATGTGAGATGCTTTTCAAATAACTGAACACCAAATAAAAGCATGCAATTTAATTTCAATTGGAATAGTGAAGCTTATTCAAGGATGGACCACTCACACACAAACTCTGTGTGTGGGCGCGTGTGTATTTGTTATATTATCCTCAGAGCATTAAGCACAGTACAGGGAAATTATTGTGTAAATTAAAATTATTTCATCAGCTTTGGTATTATTGCCTCTTCCTACTTCTTTCCAGATAATCAGTGTGACTGGCATGGAGACAAAAAAGATGATGGCAAGATAAATAATGTGGTATCAGTAGAATATTTTCCTTTAGATTGGCTGGAGTATTTGTCCAATTAATTTAATTTATTTGCAATTAATTGGCTTCGGTGGTACTTTAATGACATCTTATTTTTGCTTCATTTACTCCTTCTTTAAACCATTATTAATGTCCCTTGGAAAGTTAAATTTGGCTATATAAATATTTTTCCCCTCTTTCTCAATTTCTCCTACATCCTCTTTTGTGCATATTTACATTCTCTACTGACATATGAGAAAAATAATTTTTAGGACCTCATAATTCAGCAATAACAAAATAAGAGACATTCCATGTATAAGGAGATAAGATCAGCTTATACATGGGCAAAAGATATATATTTGGTTTGAAATTTAAGGTCAGTTTTTTTCAGTTAAATTCTTCCTAACAATGAACAGATAAATTATCTGACATTTTTTTCTATTAGTCTTCAATCAGTTCTGCTAGATTTTACGCTATTTCAATGAAGTTCTAGTTGAAATTTGTGTTTTTGCACTTATTTTCTTAGCAGGTGGGCAACATTTTAAGTTGCCTTAAAATGTCCTTCACTGTACAATCATTGTTGAATTTATCCTTTTCTGCAGAAATTCAGGAAATGGTCACTCCAATTTCTTTATTACAGATTTGGTGGAGAATTTGAATGCCTGCCTTTAGTTTTTATAGAAATCAACACTTTCTCTGTAGAGTTAAGATTACTATTGTAGAGGCATATTTGAAGATACAAATGACAAAACTATGCATCAAAATTGCACTTGCTTTCAATGGGTAACAAATGCTTTAAATTTCCTTGTGCAGTGTCATTTATTTATTTTTTGCAATGTAGCTTTCTCCTCAACTTCCTATCTGGATGGATCAGTGCTACAATTCAAAGTAAGATTGTTTTTCTCAATAAAAGTGCAATTTTAAGAAGATTAAAAAAATGTTTACTTAAGCAGATAGCAGCATAAAACTGATTGTAGCTGATCATTTAAGTTATGCACAGTCAAGTCATGAACATATTTAGATGGGGAACAAGGAATGTTGTCTATATTAGGAGTTTGGAAAATATCCAAAGGAAGTCAATAGTAAACTGTTTCTGTACTTCTACCAAGAAAACAAGCATGGAGGTCTCCATATTGTTATCAAGAACTGAGCACAAGCTAGGAAAAGTGTTTACAATTGGTCGTAATTAAGACCCGGTCCCACTGGCCGACGGATGCAAAACGTATGCATAAAGGACACAGCGGATGAGCAAAATTTCAGGGGTGGCTCCATCCGTTGTCATCCGCTCCAAAAAGTGGCAAAAAATTGCATAAACAGAACAGAAAAGAACGGACAAGGGTAGTATGTAGCGGGGATGTTAAAGGGATGTTCATCGGAAGCCTAGCGGATGAAAGAGGATGGAAGGGGATGACACCTCTGAAGGGGTTCCCGGGGATAATTGTGAAGCAGACCCATAGCGGATGAAGTGGATGCATCACATACACCTAAAGGAAAGAAAGGGGATGCCACGCGGATGTATATCGGATGCAAACCGTTCACTGCGCATCCTTTCTATTTCCGTGCTACTAACACTGTGTAGACGTTCCGTGTACCTTTTGTTTCCTCCCTCTTTCCGTTTTCAGCTGCAGCAAATGTGAGTTGTGAGGATGCTGAGGATGCAGAGAGGATACAGTGGACGTTTAACGGATGATAAACGGTCATAGAACGTTTGTTGCTTGTATGTCGTGGATTTACATCGTACATGGCGGAAAGTTCATCTGTTCACAAAGTTTTGTGCAGCTCAAAACATCTTGCACATATGAAATCGCAGTGGACAGATGCTCGATGGATAGAGTGTATGAAACACGTATGTAATGAGTACACAACGGATGCATAGCATTTTCCAATAGACGGCAAGCTTTTTTTAGTGTTTTACATCCTCTTTGCATCTGTAAGTGCAGTGGGACCAGGCCTTAAATTGTAAACCCACAGAGAGTTTGCTTACCTGTGACTACAAGCATGGTAGCAAGGCAAAGCACAAAATGAAAAAAGTATGTGGGGGAGGGGGGGAGAATGAAATGATGGAACATTTCTAATATTAAAAAGATACTTAAAATGGCATATATGCTAATTCTTTACAACTGGGAGACCAACATTAACATAATCTAAAACAGCAGACAGCTGTGTGGCAAATTCAGGTGTTCTACATTGTGTCTTTAAATATTAGTACAGAACTGTGATATAAATAGAAGCAAGCATGTGTGAGTTTAATAAGGCTTTTGTTTATAGATGAGTAGGAGTAATTCATAGCCAGATGGAATAAGTTTCTAAAACAGTAAGAAATGCTAAGTTAAATAATTACTGCTTAGAAGTCAGACATACACAGGAAAGGTTATTCTTTATGTGTGGGTAAACAGGCACATATCTCTTTTTAAAAACCTGCATAGGATGACTCTTTTAAATGCATGCACATTGTCCTTTAAATGCATCTATACTTTGCTCTGATTTTCTCCAAGTTTCCATGCTTTTACACTTAGTATTCAGCTAGTAAAAATCTGGAGCTCTGGGCTCAAACTGGATGGATAGTCTAGCAGCTGGCCAACATTGCTACATAAATCATACTATCCCATTGCCTTTATCTGTGCAAGGGGTAAGAACACTATTCAAATGATGACCTAGGACTGTCGTTGCAATGACCTAGGTATTGTTCCCACTGCTTGAGTTCCACTGCATAATCTAGCATGTTTTATTGTTTGATTGATTATATGCCATCAAGTCATTGACTCTTAGCAACCATAACCTAGCTCCTTACAATGATTGAAACAGAAGACATATACATATATACATATATACATATACATATACATATACATATACATATACATATACATATACATATACATATACATATACATATACATATACATATACATATACATATACATATACATATACATAAGGTGACCAACCGTCCTCCTTTAAGGAGGACAGTTCTCCTTTTGTAAGTTCTGTCCTCTCTCGAAAGTGTCCTCCTACATGTCCTCCTTTTTGCTTTTTGAAGACTAATCTGTAAATGTCCATATTTGATCAATGCCAATCTGATCCATTGTGTGTGATGTGACAGATTTGTATTTGACATGACGATTTGTCAAGGCTCATACAGTGCAGCGAGACACAATTATGAGACACATGCGCTCCACACAGGAGAATTGTTTTGAGAGAGTGCGCCACACGCAAGTGGCTTTGTTTTTTTTCTTCAATTTATTTGTGTCCTCCTTTTCACTGTAAAAAAGGTGGTCACCTTAATATAGATATACATACATATTTATATGCACATTATAATATTCCATTCCGGCCCTGGCAATATGCAGAGCACAGAAAGGGTGTTAAAATTGTGATGAAATGAAGCTGAGATTGCTGTTTGTGTCTGAGAAAAACAGCCGCACCCAGTTTGAAATGCTTCCAACCCCATTTCCCCAAGTTCAACACAATGATTTTTTTCCCCTCAAAGGGTTGTTTTAAAGCTTGACTCCCTAGAAACCTGAGAGATGGGATCATGCATGCATCTACTCACAAGATCCCACTCCTGTTCCAGATGCTTGGCTAATTTGAGCCATACTCTAGTATTTTAAAGGATATTCTGATGTCCAGAGGCAGCCTCACCACTCAGATATTTAGCTTACAAAAGCAAACCCAAAGAGAAAGTCTAAGTATTGGAGAAAAGGCAAGGAAGCAGGATATGATGTCTGGAGACTGACAGTTTATATAAGCAGGCCAGACAACTGTTAGTCAACAGCCAGGACCACAAACAACAGTAAGCAGCCTATCCCGGTGGGATTGCTGCATAGACCTCAGTTTGGGAGCTCAGCTGGGGGACTTAAAAGCAAAACTGCTTAAGATTAGTTTGGCCTAAAACTCAGCAAACAATTAGAAGATGAGCAACCACACTGAAATAGTACCTCATCCCAATCTTTGCAAGAGTTTTTGGAGAAAGGTAAAAGTTGCATGGGACTTTATCAATTGTAAGATTTTTTTGAACTGAATATTAACAGATATAAAGGACTATTAAAGACATAGTAACATCGCAACATATACTTAGTCCTAGAGGGGTGAAGTAGAGCAATAACCTTAAGTAAGGGAAACTGTATGCTACAATAAAGTATTGTGTATAGATTTGTCATGCTGTGTTGTGTCCAGTCCTTGGAGAGCAAAGAACCCTGAAGGAAATAGTTATCAAAAACAAAAGTGGGTATGTAGAATTAAATATGAATCATAATTAAATCTAAGGTATATCACTAACATTATTCACTATACCTCTCAATTTTTTAATCCTTGCAAACCCTTGGTTGCTTCTACTTTTTCAAAATACCGTATATCCACTGCCTGATTCTTTAAACATTTCACTTTTTTTTTTTTTAGAATTTCAGTAACTCCATCCAAACTTGATTTTCTTGGTGGTCTTCTTGACCCATTCCTTCTGCCTTCATATATTTTATTTCATACATTTTTTGCCATTTTGACCTTATTCGTTCTCCTTAGAAGACCAAATTATTTTAAATTACTTCTTTTCATATGGCTAAACTTCAACATTCATTCAAAACCCATGAGAACTTATGATGACATCACATCTGTTGTGACTCAATTGTAGACATATGAATGGAATAATTTGTATTGGTCACATCTTGATGTTATAATATATAATGCAGTATGTAATCTACCACACTTAGGTAATAATGGCATTATAATATTATATGTCTCTTTCCTTCCCATATCCTCCCTATGGATGGCCAGTAACCAGTTATTTTTTAAACTGCATTATTCTTTCTTCATTCATACTCCTTAAATTCCATTTTATTCAACTTAGCTCAATTTCCACTTCTGTGCTGGGGAGGATATTTAGAAGAAGTAGTGGACAACCTAGAATTATGCCACCTATGGTCTGATCTAAACTTAGTATACAAAAAAACGTCCTATCTGTCAATGATTACTTCAGCTTCAACTGCAATAATACATGGACAAACAATAGATACAAACTCAAAGTAAACCGCTCCAAACTTGATTAGAGAAAATATGACTTCAGCAACAGCGTGGTCAATGCACGGAGCACACTACCTGACTCTGTTGTTACATCCTCAAACCCCCAAAACTTTAAACTTAAGCTGTCTACTGTGGACCTCACTTCATTCCTAAGAGGTCTTTAAGAGGGTGTACATAAGTGCACCAGTGTGCCTACCATTCCTATCTTACTTATTTATCAATTTATTTGTACTCCTTTATTATGTATATACTTATATCTGTTTATATTTATATGTTTATATGTTAATTCATACTTATACTTGTTTTCTCATATATGCTTGACAAACAAAATAAATAAATAAAATAAATGAATGAATCAAAAACACAGGGATAAAGGGTAGGTATGAGATTTTTGAAGAACAGCCTTCCTAATTCTATTCTTGATCACTACCTTCCTTTATTTCTATCTAGGAGATAAGTATTCTTGAGGATGGAAATCTGAGACTTCAAATCTCTAGTTAGTTTCAGATCTGAACAACTGAGTAAATATTTGTCAAATCAGATGATTTTTTTTAAAAAGACCCACAAATGTGGGCATTTTCTGTCTTTTGATCTTCAATCTAGTGAATGTGGGGATTTTTTTAAACCAAACTATGATGGTCCTAAACAGTCGTGGATATTCACCCTATTTTTTCCAGCTTCTGTCCTCTCTTGACTAGTAATGCCTGCTCAGAAAAGACTGATAAATCATATATTTTGTCTCTTCCAAACAATTGTGGAGAAGGGAGGAAAGGAGAAGAAAACATTGATTTTTCTACTGCAATTTTTATGGTGGCTGGAAGTTTGCCACATCTGGAAAAGTGGAAGCCAGTTACTTGCTGTGATATTTTATAATATCTCTTGCTATTATTTGTAATGGCAGAAAGAACACTTTTCTTATCTGTCTCATTTTCTGAGTTTGATTCCTTTCAATTGGACTTAGGAAAGACTGCTTCCATATTAATCTGTTTATATTAATGTTTACTAATGTTTCAATTTGTTGGATCTCTTCTGTTTATGGCATGACAACTAGAATGCAAGCTGGATAGAGAAGAGGAACAAACATTCTAAAAGCATAATTTGCTACCCTACATTCTAAAAGCACAGAGTTTAAAAAAAAACATTATAAAACTCCCAGGAAAGAAATTAATAGCAACTCAATTTATTGCTGTAAAAGCCCCTGCTGAGATTTCCCTATTGATTCTACTTGGTGAAGGTTTGCTATGGGATTATTTTTCAGATTGCCTTTTAGAAATTTAAATGAGAAGTTTGATATCCTTCAAATTCTTCCATGGAGAATATATTTGTAATATTAGGTGGCAGCCTATTTCCAAAAAGGATCTCACTGCTCTAGATCATTCCCACACTAACTTTCTATTGTTTGTCCATCCACACACAGATTTTATGAGACCCTAACAATGACTGAATTGTGCTTAAACCACTAGTGTGGACATTCGCTTTGTTACTGTGACTTAGGTGACTTCTCTTCCAAAATTAAAAAACTCATTTTTAATTGCCCTGTATCTTCACACTAAGAATTTAATCAGAAGCATTCTAGAAAAGAGGATTACATTTAATGCTATTATTATTGAACTATGTATTGAACTAACAATTTGCAGTCCAATTTCTTTCATGGTTACTGTTGTTCAAAGCAGCTGCTCATGACAGATGCTCTTTCCAAATGTTTTTAAGAAGCAGAGTGAATGGATCGGGGAATGCAAACTTCTTAATGAATCCACAGAGAAATCCTGGGGGAGCGGATTTCAAAAAAGTCAAGGCACTTACTGCTATCATGCATTCAAAGCTCTACCCTTTTCCAATGTGCATCACATGTTAAAAAAGGACAATTTTATACATTTGAACAATTTTCTTTGAAGTTCTGCAACCCACATTTGGTTTTTCCAATGTAAACTTTTATTATCCTATTATTTTTATTATTCCATCTTTATTTTGGATAGTTCTTAATGAATACCTTCTTTCTACTGCTGCCATACATTCTTTGGGGAGACCTTTCTCAAATATATTCCTCCAACACTTATTTTACATGATGATCTCTCACATTTGGAATGTTCTTCTTCAACATGAATGATTCTTGCATTCTGGATCAACTTTATTAATATTTTGGTGCCTGGTTATTGGACATTACATTTTACAGGACTTTTGTGAAAGATTAATGACTATTTTACAATTACTGATTTTTTTTGTTGGTTTCCCCAGTATCCACTTATATACAACAGAGAACAACAGGGTTGGAAGGGATTTTGGAAGTCTTCTCATATAACCCTGCTTGAGCAGGAGTCACTATACCATTTGAGACAAACAGTTATGCTCTTCTTGCAAATCTCAAATGATGAAGTACCCACAACTTTTGGAAACAACCCTTTCCCGTGATTAATTGTTCACACTGGCAAAAATATTCTCCTTAATTCTAGTCTGGATCTCTAATAATTCCACCAGAGGTGAGATTCAACTGGCATTACTACTGGTTCAGTGATTACATTTTGCTTTGCATGCACGTGTGCCCAATGTGCGCTGTGCACGCATGTAAAATAATCTTAGGCAGTGCCACCCAGACAGCTGAAAAGCTGAAAAGTGCAAAGCAGTGAGGTTGAAAAAGCAGGAAATAAATGACAGGTAAAAGCTCAGGCAGACGGGTGGATCAAACAGCAGCAAACACAGAACCGGTTCTGTGTCTGCTGTTCTTCAGAACTACCAGCTCTATAGAACCAGGCAGAACTGGTAGAATCCCACCCCTGAATTCCACCCATTATTCCTTGTCCTGCCTTCAACTGTTTTGGAGAAAAAAATGACAAACCCCTTCTCTGTGACACCTCCTCAAATATTGGAAAACTGTAATCAGGTCACCCCTAGTTCTTCCCTTTGTTAGACTAGACATACCCAGGTCCTGCAACTATTCATTGTATGGTTTAGCCTCTTCTCTTCACACTTTCTGGAGTCTCAGCATCTTTTTTTGCATTGTGACCGGAATTATACATGGTATTCCAAGTGTACAATTGGTCTTACCGGTGCAATATAAAGTGGTACCATCACATCACATAATCTTGATGCTGTCCCTTTGTTGATGCAGCCTAGATCTGCATTGGCTTTTTGGGCAGCTGCTGCACACAGCTATCACATACTTAAGTGGTGATCCATTAGAATTCCTAGATCCCTCTCACAGTCACTACTTTTGAGCTCGGTATCACCTATTCTATATCTGTGCATTTGGTTTTTCTTGCCTAAGTGTACTTACTTTTCTCACCATTGAATATATTTTGTTGCATAAGGCCCAGTGTTCATGTTTGTCAAGATCCTTATATAACTTGAAGAATCTTGAAGTTAGAAGGTCATGACTTACAACAAGGATGGCATGTGTTTTTATGGTCTGACAAACCAGGTTTACACTAACATTTTCAACAATATAAAATTAGGCAAGCACTATTTAAGATTTGGAATAAAACCAAAAACCAAATATAAATAGAAATGTCAAATTGAGTATCAATATTGGAGGCAATAACATATCCAAATTTGTTAAAACAAGGGATGCCATAAATGAAGATGGCAATTTAAAAACTAGACAGGACTTAAAGCAACAAGGGATGGATTTAGAGTGGTGGGAATATTTACAGATACAATTGAGATATAAAAAGGATAAAAAAGAATGGGGGGATCAATATACAAGGAACAGTATTAGACAAAATTTTATTAGGATAAGAGGACAAATTAATAAGAAAAATTTACAAATTTTTATTAGCCTATAAATTAGAGGAAGAACAGATAAAAGAGACTATGGTGACGTGGGCCAGAGATTTTGGGTATAGTATCAAATTGGATCAATGGCAAACATTATGGGAAAGGAATAAAAAGATTACTCTGGCCACAGCATCTAATGAGAATTTATTTAAAATATTTTATCGATGGCATCTCCCACCAGCCAAATTGGCTAGGATGTATAAAAGCCAATCACCAAAATGTTGGAAATTCTCAACGGAATGGGGTACATATTACCATGCTTGGTGAAGCTGTAAAAAAGCACAAGAGTTTTGTCACAGGACAGGGAAGTGGTTGGAAGAAATGCTGGGATTTAAAATAGATCATAGACCAGAATGTTTCTTATTGGGAATGATACCAAAAATATAATAAGGTAGATGATCATACTATATTTGATCATACATGTTATAACAGCAGCAAGAATAGTATTTGTGCAGAAATGGAAGGAGAAAGACATACGAGTGAGGACAAAGTGATAAACAAAATTCTGATGTGAACCGAAATGGATAGGCTAACATTAGAGATGAAAAATAAGGATGAATCAGAATATTATACAATTTGAAATAGATTTTACTATTGGTGGGGACAGAAAGGAAGGACTTAAGACAGTAAAGAGTTGTTGAGAGAGTAAATGAGAGTATGAGATGAAAATAAGACTAAGGATGTTGGAGGATGTAATGTAAGAATGAATAAATGTATATATGTATACATATGAACAAATATATATCAGAATGTATATACAGTACTTATATGATATTGACCAAAAGTTATGTCAAAACAACTTCACCACATTCAATGTTTTTAATTGTTATGTTCAATAAAAATTATATAAATATAAATATAGATAGATAGATCATCCCTATATTACTTATTTCCAAATAAAACATTTTCTTTAAGTTAAAAAAAAAAAGATCCTTCTATAACTTCTAAAGTGTTGGCTATTCCCCCCAGCTTGTCAACTGCATCTCTCTAAGTTTGTTGAAGTCTCTAAGTTTATTGAACTCTCTAAGTTTGTTGAAATCATCTAAGAGCCTAGTTTGGCTCTGTTCAATTACTTGGACTTGCATTATGTTGAATCCCAGTATGATATGGTTGCTAGGTTTGACAGGATCAAACAATCAACCTGTTTGATCTTTGTTTATCTTGTGATATTTGTTGTTATAACCTTATTGTTTGTTTTAGGATTACATTGTTTTTATAAAGTGTGACTTACAGGTGACTTCAATAATAACATATCATCTGGAAATTTCTTTTTCTAACCTGTTTTCTTAGCTAGCAAATTTTCCAAACAAGCCCCATAGTTGATTCTTAGACTAAGAACATTTCATCTAAATATCTGTATGATTTTACCTTTACCTTTTTCTTTTTTATGTGCCCTTAAAAATAATTTGTACTAGCATTTACACTGAAGGGAATCCTAAATATATATAATTGTATTTATTAATGTTTATTCTTGTTATTGCTTCTGCTATACTTTCTCTTTTTATTTCTACTACTGTTGAGAATTTCATCAGAAGCAATCTACAGAAAATTATATTTAATGCTATTAATATTTAGATTTAATAAAACCACCTATGTCAATAGCACTAAGCTAAAATATTTTTTCTTGAATTAGTCCATTGTTTATTTGAAGTTGGAGGGGAAAAAGAAAGGTATATTTTGCTACTGATCGTTTTCTACCCATACTGCTTAAAAATTCATACATCTCTTTCCCTGAAGTGAAATCCAGCAGGGGGTGAAAGCCAGGACAGTTTTAATAAAACATTTTAGAAAAAATGCTTTCAAAAAAAGAAACAGTAAGATACCCAAACTATCAAATTTCTCTCAAATAAACTTTACTGGTAGATGTTTATCAGCAGACCTCTTGTGCTGAATTTGAAAAATTACTTAATTAGTATAAATTTCTTTGCATTGACAAATGTATTCTTAATTCTAATTTTAGGTGCAAATATTACTTAATTTTGTTACAACTGTCCTGCACTTTCTTATTAGACTGCTTTTTCTTGCCATATTGATAAATCAGAATGCCATTGTAAGGCTTTTAACATGAATTTTTTTAGAAATTATTAGGTTAGATACCACATTAGACCATTATAAGATTTAAGATTCTGTTTCCAAGAACTGAAGTTTCCATTGCCCTTGCAATCAGAATTGCTCAGTTTTCAGAAATGAAGCAACAAATATCATAGACACATTACAAATCTTAGGAAATCAGCAGTCTCTAAATGTACATGTGCTAAGGCCCGGTCCCACTGGCCGACGGATGCAAAACATATGCATAAAGGACACAGCGGACAAGCAAAATTTCAGGGGTGGCTCCATCCATTGTCATCCGCTCCAAAAAGTAGCAAAAATTTGCATAAACAGAACAGAAAAGAACGGCCGTGGGTAGTATGTAGCGGGGATGTTAAAAGGATGTTCATAGGAAGCCTAGCGGATGGAAGCAGATGACACCTTCGAAGGGGTTCCTGGGGATAATTGCGAAACGGACGCATAGCGGATGAAGTGGATGCATCACATACACCTAAAGGAAAGAAAGGGGATGCCGTGCGGATGTATATCGGATGCAAACCGTTCATTGCGCATCCTTTCTATTTCCGTGCTACTAATGCTGTGTAGACGTTCCATGTACCTTTTGTTTCCTCCCTCTTTCCATTTTCAGCTGCAGCGGATGTGAGTTGCGAGGATGCCCAGAGGATGCAGAGAGGATACAGCGGACGTTTAATGGATGATAAACGGTCATAGAATGTTTGTTGCTCGTATGTCGTGGATTTACATCATATACGGCGGAAAGTTCATCCGTTCACAAAGTTTTGTGCAGCTCAAAACTTCTTGTGCGGATGAAATCGCAGTGGACGGATGCTCGACGGATAGAGCGTATGAAACACGTATGCAATGAGTACACAACGGATGCATAGCGTTTTCTAACAGATGGCAAGCTTTTTTTAACGTTTTACATCCTCTTTGCATCCGTAAGTACAGTGGGACAGGGCCTTTAGATGCTGCTGAGAATACCTGAGGGATTTAATATGCAACATTCTGTTTGCTCATCAGGCCCACTTTCAAGTGTAACAGGTCTATTTACTTGCTTTTCCAGATCCAGCTGACATCAGAGACTGGATGTAGAAGAAATGTTCTTTCCCCTTGAGCAGTTTTGTGCACTTTGGGATGATTTGAAAGGACTTAACTATATTCTTGTGACATGTTATTTTGAATCAGTGGGAAGATCAAGGATGCTATGTGAATCCAGAGAAAAAAATAGATTCTGGGTCTTAGGCATGTGCTTTGGAGAAGAATTCAGAGCAGCTCCACTTATTATGAAGTAAAGATATGGAGACACCACATTTCTTATTTTTCTTTTAAAATTTACATCCCATTCAAAAGAAAGTTAAGAAGGAAAGAAAAAGACCAGAACACATCTTCTAGCCAACACTTAGGTAAGCAGGGATTAACATCAGACGAACCACCAAGAAGAAAACAATAACCTAATCAAAGAACTACCAAGGAGAAAACCACAGCTCCCACCAAATCTGGCAGGGCAAGTTACTTTAGATAAATAGAGAATAAACCCTATACTCACTTGTATTATCTAGTTGTGTCATGAAACATCTGCAAGCAAACAACCAAGCTCAGAGGACACCAGTGACTCCATGAGAATAGTGGGTTTTTTTTCTTCTCAGAGTTGAAGTCCACACATCTTCAACTTGCCACAGTTGAAAAACACTGCACTAGAGTCTAAGAGGAAGGGAAGGAAAAACTCAACCAGGTTCTGTTTCTGCAACCTATACAGTTATAGTCAGTGGGATTCTATTTCCTACCCTCAACTACTTTCCCCTGGAGAAATTTGAAGAAATCATATATGTTCACAAAATTGGTAGAGGATATGCCTTTTGTGCCCAACTTTGTCATAACGGGGGTCACCTGAATGTTACTATATCCTCATTTTTCAATCAAGGCAGAAATATCAGTGGCAAGTCATTGTTTGCCTATCCATCATTGCAATATATTCTTTGTTTTGAAACTCTTCACAGCATATTTTTTGTGTAGGGTCTCCATCTTTATTTCCTGCCTTCAGATGCACTGCTGATAAACTTCTCCTTCCACCCAGACACGACGTACAACCAGCCTACGAGTCCCTCAGAATCCAAATCAACTGCACAGCCAATGAGACAGCACTGACCCTCAGCCAAGTCACACAAACCCCCACCAGCAATTCACCTCCCAATGACCCTGACCTGATGTACCCAATCTCCTTGTTACAAGACCCATCACAAGAGTCACTGATGACTCACAGCTGACCCATCACAAGACCCTCACTTGACACACCTGATGCCCTTATAAATAGAAGAACACTGACATCCCCTACACTCCACTGAAGCTGTTACCTAGCTTGTAACAAAGCATTTGGCAACCAACCCACAAACTTGGAAAAATAATCTTCACTCTCAATGAACCTTCATGATAGATAGATGTGTGTGTGAGAGAGAGATAAAAATATAGATATATAGATATAGATATATTACATGTATGCACCATTTATAGAATTGTTTTTGGAAACAACATACACACATACACATATATACACACACAAAGGTTGTTTCCTAAAATATATTTTATGTTTATTTCATTTTCTTAGTAAATTCATATTCACATGCATATGTATAAATGCATCTTATTCCATTGTTTCTCAATCTTGGCAGCTGGCTGGAGAATTCTGTAAATTGGCATCCACACATCTTCACATTGCCAAGGTTGAGAAATACTGCTGTATGCATTTAGGCATAATCAGGAAATATAAGCAAATCCTTTGAGGAATTCATCACGTATAAAACTTCTCTTTACCCAAGGATCCCTAAACTTTTATTCAGGTTTGATCTCCACAAAGAATTTCCTCTTTCTCCTCCAAAGTAAAATTTCTGGATACAAGAGATGTGCAACTGGAGATTCTCTATTAAATTATCAAGAAGCAGGGGACTTCTATATCTTGTGGGTAGTTGACTTACAATTCATTTAGAGATAATTCAAAGTTATAACAGCACTGAAAAAAGGGATTTTATGACTGGTCCTTGCACTTATAACCATTGTGACATCCTGGGAGGCAATTAAAATTTGGGTGCTTAGAAACCAGAATGTATGTAAAATTTGGGTGCTTGGAAACTGGAATGTACCCAAGTTGCAGTGTTCTAGGGTCATGTAATCACCATTTGCAACCTTCCATGCTTGTTACAGACAAGCAAAGTCAATGGGGAACCCTGGATTCACTTAACGACCACATAATCACTTAACAATTGCAGTGATTTGCCTATCAATCATGACAAGAAATATTGCAAAAGTGGGTGCAACTCACTTAAGAACCACCTTGCTTTAGGAATGAAAAACTTTGATCCCAACTACAATTGTAAGTCGAGCACTCATCTGTACTCTTGCATGGTAATGTAAGCTAATACAATACACAAGTACAGTACTAAAAGAAGAACTGACCCATAGGAAGGATCATGTCCCATCCAACTGAAGTGCAAGAAATAATACTGCCACCCGATGCAGGTAAAAATGACGAACAAAATGTCTCATATTCTCCTTTCTTTTCTTTCCCTCTTTCTCTCAGCTGTGATTTGTGGGGTTGCCAGAACTCCTTTATTTTGTGCATTTTTCTTTCCCTCCTTGCTGCTGCTGCTGCTGTTTTTCTTTTTTCTTTTACTTATTACCTAGGGGCTTGCTTCCAATGACAATATCCCAAGCTCCATCAATGCACAAGGTGATTTTTATTTTCTCACCATTCTCTTGTAAGAGAGGTTTTAGTGGTTTGGGAAAAACTCCAAATACAACTTCAATATGTCCTTGGTGAAGGAGTTGTGTATTTTTCATAATGTCAACAGAGCTTATTTATGCTTTCCTCCCAAAATGCAAGAATCAAGAAGACAGCATTTTCTGAGGCTTCCTTTGAGGCAGCCACACAGGCACCATTTTCTAGCACTTGCTGATGCTTGCTGTTTCTGTTAAGAAACAGTTTCATTTGGTAGATTGAGTTTTTAATTGTTATGTGCATGGTTAAGTTACTTTCATTTACCTGTGAGGAAGGAGGGAGAAGCACTGGGGACTGCTTGCTCATTAGAATAAATGTCACAGTTGTAATCCTCCCCCTTCGCCTGTTTATTCCTTCTAATGTTTTCTTGCCTGAGCAAGCGAGTTCGTAAAGTCAGTTTTAATTAAAGCATGTAAATCTGGTTGCAGCTGTGCACCTAATGAGGAGGCTAAGGGGTCACTGACAAATGTTTGTGTAAGCAGCAGGCCTGGTTTCCTCAAGAAATTGGTGCTTGTTTCTCCATCCATCCCACAGTTAATGGATGCAGCTTTTTTTCCCATTCCAAACCACTCTGGTTTCTGTTTTTGCTGTTGATACTGTTTTGTTTTTTTCTATGAAAGCTCATTAGGAAGCACAAATTGAAAGTATTCTTATTCTTGCCAGATCAGGGATAATTTTATTTATGCATGTGTGTGTGTGTGTGTGTGTATACTTATACACATGCAGATGCATACATATTTTCACACATTACTTATCTTAGAAGAAACTTGCTGCAGGAAAATGTAAATTTTCATATTTTTCCCTATTTACTGTTAAACGTGATCTTCATTACATTACATTCCTTCAACTCTGGTGTTTTGTAGGTATGCTGAAGCTACAAATTTCAGAATTTCCAGCTGGAATGGCTAACAAAATCTCAACAGAGAACATCAAGTTGAAAAAAAGCTAATGCAGAGTCAAAACAAAGACCTCTCCTGGACATCCTGAGCTCCACAGAGGTTTCACTTCCTTAATTTGTAGTTACATGACATCACCCTTTGGAAGATCTCATTCATATCTTCTATGTTTGTTTATCCCAATGAAGTAGTCAATAATCAAAAATAATCAAGGAGAAAACCAACCTAAAACAAAGGAGAAGTTTTCTGGCAGTTAGAACAATTAATGAGTGGAAAAACTTGCCTCCAGAACTTGTGGGCATTCCAACATCGGAGATTTTAAAGAAGAGATTGGACAGCCATTTGTCTGGAATGGTATAGAATGCCCTGCCTGAACAGGAGGTTAGACCAGAAGACCTCCAAGATCCCTTCCAAACTCTGTTATTCTGTTAAGTTTAGCTAGGTTAAATCCAGAAGAAAAAGGAAAGATGGTCCTTCCCCACTTCCAAGTTGAAGTGTTTATGACCAATCCTTGATTCAGTCAAAAACCAGAAAGCCCTGAAATGTACTTTCACCACCACTGATCCCTATCATCCTGCTGTTGCCTCCCAAAGTAGATAAAACATAATAGTAATAAGCACTGAGACCTATATACCACTATAGTGCTTTACAGCCCTCTCTAAGCAGTTTTACAGAGTCTGCATATTGCCCCCAACAATCTGAGTCTTCATTTTACCAACCTCAGAAGGATGAAAGGCTGAGTCAACCTTGAGCCTGGAGGGATCTGAACTGCCAAATTGCAGGCAGCCGATAGTCAGCAGAGGTAGTCTGCAGTACAGCACTCTAACCACTGCACCACAAGGTTCCTTAATTCTGTGTACTGATTATAAATGTACAATATATGAAAGCAATATAGGATATCAATTTATTGAATCCTGTAGCTTAGCAATCTTTCTTCTTTTGTACATCCACATCTGCTAATTACAACACTAAACAGATATGGGATAGGTTCAGCTATAGGAATTTACCTACTATGTCAATAGTCTTTCTTCTGTCCCATTTCCTAGAGCCAATCAGTTCATCAAAGTTTTAAAAAGAGAGGCCAGATTCAGAAATAATATTCAGCCTTTCTTTTACTTAATATGGATAACAAATGAAAAGTTCAAGAATCCTTTGTGCTCTGTTTGAAAATCAGAGACTAGTTTTATCATTAAACTGTTATACAGTACAATTTTAATCTTGCCCTATAGGAAAAAAAGAAAAGAAAATCCTAAAGTACATAGTATCAGCTGAGCAGTCTAGCACTATTGTGCAATTCTGATATTCCCGATAGCATTGTTGATTCTAGCTCTTTAGGGGGACAACAACACAAAATCAGCCTGGGAAAATGATTCAGGAAATGGAGTGGAAGGATGTAGCTTCATCAGCCTGCAACATTGAGAAGTGCCTTGTTGATTCCAGCCATTGAAGGTCACCTGACTTCATTTGTTATATATTGATGGAGAAGCCTAACACATTTACAACTGACATTGGATATTTTAAGGGGAAAAAACACTAATACCAATAGAACCAAACATGATGCTGAATGAAAATAGAATGACTTTAAATGACATTGATGACTTTCAATGAAAATTCAAGTAGTAGTGTCCAAAAGAAAAAAGAGAGATTTCATAGCCATTCAGCTGGCACTGCTTAACCCAAGAAACGGAAAGATGCATCATTTGGGGAACATGCTGAGCGTTTTCTTTAGACAGCTATAGTCTCCAACTGATCACATCAGTACATCTTTATGAGGAGATTTAATTTCAGTTAAACTAAGTCTAATGGTTGGTCACTGAAGTTGTGGAATCTTGAGGTTATCACATTATACTGGAATCAGGAGCCATTCACATTTGGTGTTCAAGTAATTAGAATAATTGGAAATTACTTGATAATCGCTTGCATAGTTGTATTTTCAAACATGTTTGAAGTTTCATGAAAGTACACAAGTCTGACTCATTTCATAGACAATAATTTCAGGATATTAATACAATATTTTGATATATAATCTGTAATCCCATTCCAAGCAAGCCAATGTAACATGCTAACTGCCTGGAACTTTATCTCATTTGCTTAATTTATCCATCTCATATTATACTAGGACAACAGAAGGTTTCATCCCTCCCCCCACAAGCTACAGCCTATTTTATTATTGTGCCATATAAATGATTAATATATGCTTAACAAAAAGAAAATGTAAGGTTGGACAGTGTACCTTTATTAATTTGTTTGTCAATAGTTACCTAAGTGTGGAGCACAAATATATCATTGGCTGCAAACTCATTGGTTAAGCATTAAAATAATACCCATAGCTAACAAAAATCACTTGTATGCCTTCTGGGAGATTCCAATTCAATATTCTGGAATGGAAATCAATGCTTTATTACAGTTCTCTAAGGCAATCTGTGATCCTGGAAGCCAAGTTCATCCTTATCTTTTTCACAGCACCCCAAGACATTTTTCTTTCCTATGTTATTAGAAAAGCCATATGTGCAAAACAATCCTTATTTATGCACTCCCCAGAGTGACTTCACCGTTTGTGAAGAACAAATAATTGTAATATGTATTGGAAGTTGAAAATAAAAAACATCTCTTTACTGAATATAATCAGTATATGGTAGAGTTTGTTGTATTGCAAATTTGCTGCTAAGTAACATTTGGGAATGAATTTCTCATTTGACAAGGTTTGGTTTATTGTTATTCATTCTGCACCTGAAGAAAATAAAAAATTCATTAAAAAGAAAGGAAAAGGGATTTCATCAACATTGTACCTCTTTGTTGTATCACCAAAGATAAAGAAAAGAAGAACTGAAGCTCCAAATATTTTTACAATGGAAAAAAAGTTTTAAAACATTTGTTTTGATTTACTTTTCAGTCTTTTATGTACAGGGAGCTTAACAAAAATGACAAGAAATCAAAATCCCATCCAAATTTCCCATCTGACACCAAGTTACACCACTTTAGATAGTCCTATTCTGAAGTAAGACCTCCTGGTTTTACTAGTGCTTATTGTCATGTATATAAATCTAGAATTACAGACAATCTGTAGATTTTACAGTTTATAAACCATCCTTCAACTGGTTCCTCAAAACATGATGGATTTTAACTATCATCCATGGTAAGTACAGGCAATTATATGATAAAAATTATACCAAAATATATCTGGTACCAGGCACCAGGTTGGGGAAACCAAAATCCAGTCTTCCTTAAGGGCCTGTCACATTGGCCGACGGATGCAAAACGTTTGTAAAAAGGACACAGCGGACGAGAAAATGTTCCATCCGTTGTTATCTGCTCTCAAAAGTGCCCCAAATTTGCATAACCAGAGCGGACAACAACGGAAAGGAACGGACGGAGGGAGGATGTAGCCAGGATGTTAAGCGGATGCTCCACGGAAGCCGAGCGGATGGAAGCGGATGGGAGCAAATGGCACATCCGCAGGGCTTTCCGGATGGCACATCCGCAGGGCTTCACAGCGAAGCGGATGCGCAGTGGAAAGAGCAGATGCAGAGCAGATGCCGAGCGGATGAAGTGGATGCAGAGCGGAAGCCTAGCAGATGCCTAGCGGTTGCAAAGCGTTCACTGCGCATGCGGGGAGGATGCATTGTGTCAGCCCCGTGGATATAAAGGGAAGCAGCTCGCAAGCAGGTCACCATTCAGAGGAAAGATCTGCTGCCAGACACAGCTCCAGCCAGCCAGCCAACAACCATGGGGAAGAAGAGAAAGCCTCTGTCATCTGCTGCCAGCCCTGGCAAGAGGGACAGGGCCACCCTCCCACCCCCTGGCCCTCACTCTGCTTCTGCTGGGGCTTCTGCAGCACGGGCTTGCTCTTCTGGGACTGGGGCTTCTGCTGCTTCTGCTTCTGGAGGAGCTGATGATGCTGCTTATGGCGGTGGTGCTTCTGCTCGTGCTTACTCTGCTGGTGCTGCTTCTGGTGCTGGGGCTTCTGCTGGGGCTTACTCTGCTGGCACTGCTCCTGGTGCTGGTGCTTCTGCTGGTGCTTACACTGCTGGCACTGCTCCTGGTGCTGGTGCTTCTGCTGGTGCTCACTCTGCTGGTGCTGCTCCTGGTCCTGCTGGTGCTACTGGTGCTCCTAGTCCTGCTGGTGCTGCTGGTGCTCCTGGTCCTGCTGGTGCTCCTGGTCCTGCTGGTCCTGCTGGTGCTCCTGGTCCTGCTGGTGCTGCTGGTGCTGGTGCTGGTGCTGCTGGTGCTGCTGCTGCTGCTGGTCCTGCTGGTCCTGCTTTTGCTGCTACTGTTGTTGTTGCTGCTGCTGGTGGTGGTGGTGTGGAGGAGCAGCCCCTACAACCTCGAAGCCCCTCTGATGAGGGCCCATATGGCCCTGCCAGAGGCAGGAAGAGGCATACGCATGAACGGGAGAGGAGGCAATACTCCATTGAAGAGGAACATGAGGATGAGGTGCTGGAATGGCTGAGGGAGAACGAGTATCTTTGGCGGAAGGGACACAGGCTCTATCGAGACACCAAAAGGAAGCAAGCTGCTTGGAAAAAGGAGGCGGAGAGCGTGGGCTACACTTCGGAGGTGCTCCTCGGCTGGTGGAAGCACATGCACACCTGGTATGGGAAGCTGCACCTCAAGAAATCTGGCCAGGCCGCGGTCAAGCTGACGGACAGAGACCTATGTGATGGCCAAGTGCAGCTTCCTGGAGGGTGATATCCGCCACCGAGGAGCAGCCCCTCTCACAACCCTCTCTCTCAGGCAGCCTGCTCAGAGCCAGTCCTCTCCTGGCAAAGAGTCAGCTCCTGTGTCCAGGCAGATATCTGTAGAGCGTGCCACAACGGAGAACCCCCTGACAGTTGCACTACCCATGGCGGAGCGCGTGGAGGACCCCCTGATGCAGTGGGAGCAAGGAGAGGGTACTTCCAGCAGAGGCCAACCCACATCCACCCCCAGCTCCACCTCCACAGAAAGCAGGCAGAGAAGCAGACCGGAGGGGCAGAGTCACACTGTCCTGCTGGAGATCAGGGACACCATCAGAAGCAGCGTAGATCTCCTCTGTCAGCTGGTAAACACCGACGTCCCATCCTCCAACTGCAAGCCCTTCCTCACCTATGTGAACCAGACCCTCATGAACATGTCGGAATCACAGTACCAGGTGATAAAGGACAGGATCACTGGTCTTCTTCACAACTCTCCAGACCCAGCTGAACCTGCTCCCACCCAGTCCAGGCCTGTTCCTCCACCCCAGGTGATGTCACTGCCCTTCCAAGGCTTTCCACAGGCCCTCACCTACCAAGGCTATAGCTTCCAGGAGGTCCAGCAGCACAGGCAGCCCTTCCCAGTCCAGCCACAGGTACATCGTACACCACCGGTGCCACCGATGCCACCCACACCACTGATGCCACCCACGCCACAGATGCCACCCATGCCACAGATGCAACCCACGCCATTGATGCCACCCACACCTCACCTTGCTCAGCTGCAGACCAGACATCCCCACTACACTGTTCCTTCCTCCACCCCACAGCCAAGTCCGGCCTCAGAACATCTGTCATCGGTATTGGGGCTGACACCTCATGTCCTGGAAGAAGGGGCTCTCAACATCACAGGGCTGAGCCAGCTCTCTGAGAGCCTCCTCCACACACTGTCCCGTATTGTCATTGGGGTGTTGGGGCACCCCAATGACGCCTCAGACCAGCACTCCAGCAGCAGCCACCTCCACAGCACCTGGACCCTTCACCCCTGAGACTGGGCATGCCTCAGAGTGACCAAGAAGAGTGCCAGAGACTGGGTGTTGACTTCATCTTTGCTTAAGACATTTGGGTCATTTTTCTTTTACAGCTTGTTATTAAAAAAGATTATCTTTGCTTCACACACTTGCTTCATTTATTTTAGTCAATAAAGTCTTGGTGGAAACTTTTAGAAATGGTTTAAGCTTTTGCATGCTTGTGGGATGGGTTAGGATAGCAGTGGAATGGGCAGGGATACCTCTGGAATGGGTAATAGCTGTGGGATGGACAGGGATACCTTTGGGATGGGTAATAGCTGTGGGATGGGCAGGGATATCTTTGGGATGGGTAATAGCTGTGGGATAGATAAGCCTCCAGTGCAAGCATAGTGGGACTGTATGGTCCACCCTCCCAGGTGCCACACCTATGGCCCTTTATTATCAATAACAATTTAATCATTCATCAACACATTTCAACATAAACACAACTCTTTATTAAATGCCCTGTTCATTGTAGGGCCACTCAACATGCATGGCACAATCTCATCCGTGTGATAAGACAGGCTGAAGGAAACATCCATTAAGCATCTATCATCCTGTCTTGCCACTCCACTGCTCCAGCTGGGGAGTTGCACCAGTGTCTCAGGAGGTTGCGCTGCTTCTTCACCTCACGTGAGGCTCTGTTGGGGCCTTGCACACCCTCAGTGTCGATCAGGTTTTGCCCTTGCCTCCATTCACCAGGCTCCATGTCCCCATTGCCTTGTTGGAGGTCTATGAGCCTGTTCTGCAAGACTGGGTAGCGGGTGCGCATGAGATTGTGCAGGATGCAGCAAGCTTCCACGATCCTCCTCATGGTCTCTGGGCAATGCTGCATGGTGGTGAGAAGTACCTGGAACATGTTGGCCAGGATGTCAAAGGCGTTCTCCACCACCCGCCTTGTCCTGGACAGCCTGTAGTTGAAGATCCTCTCTTCATGGGTGAGGCATCTGGAGGTGTAGGGCTTCATGAGGTAGGTTCTGAGGGAGAAGGTGTCATCCCCCACGATGAAGTAGGGCACATCTTGTGTGTCATTGGGCAGGAGGTCTGGATCTGGGAAGCCAGATGATGAGGTTGCATTCCAGCCCCTCCTTGAGGTGACTGGCGTCGTATACCTGGGCATCTGAAGCTGACCCATTGCCTGAAGCATCGATGTACATGAACTTGTAGTCAGCATCGACCATGGCAAAGAGGATGATGCTGAAGAAGCCCTTGTAGTTGAAATAAGTGGATCCTGTCTTGGCTGGAGCTTTGCAGGCCACGTGCTTCCCATCTATGGCTCAAACGGCGTAGGGGAAATTCCACTTCTGATACCACTGCTCTGCAACTTTCTTCCAGCCTTCTTCAGTGGAGGGGCACTGGAGGAGCTCCTCCAGGTATTCTTCGATGATGGCCTGCACCACTTCTCTGACCACTTTGCTGATGGTGTTGTGTGGCACCCTCAAGGCATACTGCATGTTTCTGTGTGTGGTTCCAGAGGCCAGGTGGCGCAGAGTCAGTGCCACCTTGAGCCCAGGTTCCAGGCTGGGCTGGAAGTTGGTTCTCTGCTTGGTCTACCTGGGTCTCAGCCGCTCCACAACTTTGTCAAACATGGCTGGCAGCATCCTCATGAAGTTCTGGAATGCACGAGTGTCTTCGTTCCTCAGCTCCACCATCAGCTTGTTATACAGTCTGTACTCTGCTCTTCTGGCGATCCATCTTCGGACCCAGACACTTCTTGGCCGCCTCCTTTTCTTCCCGTAGAACAGGTGAAAGAGCCTGTAGATGGTTCGCACTGTTGCAGAACGATGGTGGCTACCAAAAGGAGTGTGTGATGATCCATGGTGGAGATGACTGGATGCTATGGAAGAGCAAGAGCCAGATGAAGGCTGAAGAGGTCTGCACCGCAGGGCTGCTGGACTGAAAGTGAGATCCAGGTGAGTTCCTCCCCCTTTTTATAGGAAATATAGCTTTTCTGTTCAGTGTCCTTTTGCATCCTCTAGGCATCTTGCAGACATCCTAAATATCCGAGATAGGTCCCCTCTGCAAATTTTTTTCCCATTTTAATGCTTTCTTTGCGAGCTGCATCCACTTTCATCCTTTCTCCGTCCGTGCTACTAACACTGCGTGTCCGTTCCGTGTCCGTTTCGCTTCCTCCCTGTGTCCGTTTTCCACTGGAGCGGATGTGAGTTGTGCAGATATGCAGCGGATGCCTAGCGGATATAGCGGACGTGTAACGGATGACGACGTATGTAGAACGGATGTACCCCGTATGCGTTGCGGATGCAGAACGGACGCGTTGGATACATTTTCCGCTCAAAAAGTTTTGAGCAGCTCAAAACTTTTTGAGCGGATGGAATCTCAGTCGACGGATGCTGGATGGATAGAGAGGATGAAAAATGGACGCAGTGAGTACAGAATGGAAGCATCGCGTTAACCAACGGATGGCAAGTGTTTCTCTCCGTTTTACAACCTCTTTCCATCCGTTGGTGCAGTGTGACATGGGCTTTAACAATGCCTTTGTTTATAGACTAATACCAGTAAATATGGCACTATCATATTATGCAATGATAAGAACTATGGTGGTGCAGTGGTTAAAATATGGTTAGTATTGCAGGCTAATTCTGCTGACTGCCAGAGTTTGATTCCCACCATCTCAAGATTGACTCAGCCTTCCATCCTTCCAAGGTTGATAAAATGGGGACCCAGATTGCTGACTCTGCAAACTGCGGAGAGAGGGCTGTAAAGCACTGTGAACCAGTATATAAATCTAAGTTCTATTCCTATATAACAAACTGCACAATTTTAAACAGATTCTAATTAGTGGAGAAATTTACCACATGTTGCCTGCTTTTCCAGCAGAAAATAAGAAAACTACAGATTTCTAGATTCTATTCCATTCCATTCCATTCCTCTCATTGAAGTTAACAATATTTGGGATTTGAAATCTGTATTCCAAAATACATAGATACCCACAGCCACTCCACTACCACTCCACTACCTGGTAGAGCACATTTGGTCTTAAAGCAGTCCTGAAACCTGAATTCTACTTCCATATGAAGTGTAAATGACTTTTGGAAACTCTTCTTGGAAATCCAAGTTACCTACAGTGCCACATATATCAAATATCTAGCCCAGCCAAACACTGTAAATACACTGCTCAAAAAAATAAAGGGAACACAAAAATAAGACATCCTAGATCTGAATGAATGAAATATTCTTATCAAAAATACTTTGTTCATTGTATAATTGAATGTGCTGACAACAAAATCACACAAAATTATCAATGGAAATCAAATTTAGCAACCCATGGAGGTCTGGATTTGAAGTTACACTCAAAATTAAAGTGGAAAAAAACATTACAGGCTGACCCAGCTTTGATATAATGCCCTTAAAACAAGTCAAAATGAGGCTCAGTAGTATGTGTGGCCTCCACGTGCCTGTATGACCTCCCTACAAGGCCTGGGCATACTCCTGATGAGGTGGCGGATGGTCTCCTGAGGGATCTCCTCCCACACCTGGACTAAAGCATCCCCCAACTCCTGGACAGTCTGTGGTGCAACGTGGTGTTGGTGGATGGAGTGAGACATTATGTCCCACATGTGCTCAATTGGATTCAGGTCTGGGGAACGGGCAGACCAGTCCATAGCATCAATGCTTTCATTTTGCAGGAACTGCTGACAATTCCAGCCACATGAGGTCTAGCATTGTCATGCATTAGGAGGAACCCAGGGCCAACCGCACCAGCATGTGGTCTCACAAGGGGTCTGAGGATCTCATCTCGGTACCTAATGCCAATCAGGCTACCTCTGGCAACCACATGGAAGGCTGTGTGGCTCCCTAAAGAAATGCCACCACACACCATTCCTGACTCACTGCCAAACCGGTCATGCTGGAGGATGTTGCAGGCAGCAGAACATTCTCCATGGCATCTCCAGATCCTGTCACGTCTGTCACATGTGCTCAGTGTGAACCTGCTTTCATCTGTGAAGAGCACAGGGCGCCAGTGGCAAATTTGCCAATCTTGGTGTTCTCTGTCAAATGCCAAACGTCCTGCATGGTGTTGGGCTATAAGCACAACCCCTACCTGTGGATGTCGGGCCCTCATACCATCCTCATGGGGTCTGTTTTTGACCATTTAAGCAGCCACATGCACATTTGTGGCCCACTGGAGGTCATTCTGCAGGGCTCTGGCAGTACTCCTCCTGTCCCTCCTTGCACAAAGGTGGAGGTAGAGGTCTTGATGCTAGGTTATTGCATCAACAACTCCTACGGCCTCCTCCATGTCTCCTGATGTACTGGCCTGTCTCCTGGTAGTGTCTCCATGCTCTGGACACTACGCTGACAGAAACAGCAAACCTTCTTGCCACAGCTTGCATTGATGTGCCATCCTGGATAAGCTGCACTACCTGAGCCACTTGTGTGGGTTGTAGACTCCATCTCATGCTACCACTAGAGTGAAAGCACTGCCAACATTCAAAAGTGGCCAAACCATCAGCCAGGAAGCATAGGAACTGAGCAGTGGCCTGTGGTCCCCACCTGCAGAACCCCTCCTTTATTGCAGATGTCTTGCTAACTGCCTAGGCTTTCCACCTGTTGTCTATTCCATTTGCACAACAGCATGTGAAATTGATTGTCAATCAGTGTTGCTACCTAAATGGACAGTTTGATTTCACAGTAGTGTGATTGACTTGGAGTTACATTGTGTTGTTTAAGTGTTCCCTTTATTTTTTTGAGCAGTGTATATCTGTTTCTGATCTTCAGAGAGCTCTATCTTTCTTCTAAGTCTGAATTTATTAACTTTCTTCAAACAAAGTAATACTAATTTGTGCCAAAAATCTATCTATCTTGTTTTCCCACCCTGCCCTGATGCTAGTTTTCTGTCCCCCAAGGCAGATCAAATTGTAACCCTGGTTTCTCTTTCCAAATAGCACCTCCTTGATGGGAGAGAGGGGATAATTCTTTCCTCTGGCGATTGTGTGCTGGGTCCTTTTTTCGCGACCAGGTTGCTGAATGATTTGTGTGGAAGTTTGCTGCATACAGTGTAAGATTGTGGCTGCAAATAAATTAAAATGGCTTCTACTGGGGAAAAACATCTGTCTTGAAATTTCTTGCTTTCTTCTGCTACAGACAATTTTTTTTTTAAATTCAAATAAAGAACATAAAGAATGTTTGAGGTTTTGTTTTGTTTTTCAATTTAAGGAAGCAGAAAGCACTTTTGCTGCAGTTTTCTGTTATACCTCTTCTATTCATCTAAGTTTCTTGACTGTCTGTACTTCCTGGTACAAAAAAGCCCCATGGGAAGTTTTTATTCACAATGCCTTTCCTTTAGAATTTATGGAAGTGCATGAAGCCAGGCAAATTTCAGATGAAGAGACTGGATGATGATGATTTGGTTGCAAAGCAGAGAAGTTTAGCCTGAATTTGGCATTTTTACCCACCTATCCAGTCCTTCTAAAAACCTGGAATAGAGAGATGTTTGGTTATGTTAAATAAATCATCACAGAATGTAAGCTTTTCTAGATAAAGCTGTCTTTTGCAATTGGCTGGAGGTAATTTATTAATTTGATTGTGTTCAAGTGGTGCTCCAGCTATTTTGGGGTTGCAGCCAAGATACCTATTATTACTGGTACTGCTTTTACTTTCTTTTCCCACAATCATTCCACTTCTGTTGCTGATTTTCTCCAGTTCTTTTACTTTATTCTATTCCAAAGTATTATTTGTGGTTATTGCCCATGCTACTTTATCATGCAGCTGTTTGTAGTTAGCCTGTGAAGACTGGAATTGCCCAGATGTTAACTGCCTTGATTTCCTCCAGAGTTTGGACTTTAAGGTATTCTTCACATTCGTGATGGTATTCCCTTTTAGCCTTCGTCTTGACTTTAGTGTGCTTTGATGTTATCAACCTGAAGAATGCCCAATGATTTGTAGTGAACATCTTCATCCAGATTCTTGATGTTATTTCCATAGGGCATCTTGATTTCTTCTGTTTTCACTATTTTTTTCTTCTGTTGATGGTAAAGGTGATCCATGTATCCAGTCCAAATCCCTTGCATTATCTTGATCATATATCTATATCTATATATAGACAACGTACAGCAGCAATTCTGTTTCAGGTGGTGTTTTTCCATAGCTTCAAATTGTTTATATACAAGTGGGATAGCCTGGCAGATGTTTTTGATGGCTGTGGCCCAGTGGTGGGATTCAATTTTTTTTTTATAACTGATTCAATGGTGGGTATGGCAGGGGAAGAGGTGGTTTTTGCTGCTTCTCCGAACTACTCAAAATTTACGCTACCGGTTCTCCAGAACTGGTCAGAACCCGCTGAATAGCATCTCAGCCGGGGCTTGACTTGTTCAGTATTGTCGTCAGAGGAATCAGTGCAATGGCAAACAGTGGTGAGTGAGTCTTCATGAAAAATTTCTGTCTTGATATTAACCTCTCCCAGCCTATCATCCTTGAGCAGCAGCAATATCTTCCAGGGGTAAGCTCTGCACAAAGCTTCTGATGTTTCTACTGATATATCTGGATTATGTCATGGGGCAAATTACTTCCCTGGGTGCTTATATGCCAGCAGGCAAAGGCACCAGTTACAAAAGGAAATGTTGGAATTTACACTGTGGTGTTAGAACACATCCTTTGTCATTTGGGTATCAATCTTTCCTTCATAATTCATAACAAATGATAAGAATAACCACTTCTGCGACTTTCTTCCAAATTATCTTTTTTTTTTGGAGGGGGGGGTTAATTAGGACAGGTGGCAAAAGATAGGGTATTTTTTGCTGGGGTGGCGGTATGCACAGTCCCACTTAAAACGCTGCTTTTTGCACCGTGGAGAGGTTCGACCTCGCTCCCCCTTCTCCGAAAAAACAGACCCTCCTTCGCAGGGGGCATCGCCCACCCCCACCCCGTCGTCAGGCCCCCAGCTCCGCCCGCTTCAAGATCCGATGCTTTCACCAATCCTTCTGTCACAGAAAAGACACAGAGGGGGAACTGGCGGGACTTCGCGGTTGGAAGGGCGATTCCTCCGCTGCCAAGTCCGAGGAATCGCACCCAGCCGCTCTCAGCGAATAAATCTCTGCCTCTTTTTCCCCGCCCGGTTTCTCTCCCCGCCGCCTAGTCTCTTCGGGAACGGACTTTTTCAAAATTAGGCATAGGGGGAAGACGAGGTGTTTTGCGGAGTCAGGACCTTTGGCGCTCACCTGCAACGCCCTCTCGTTTCTTCCAGCAAACCCCCCCCCACCTCCACCTTTTTGAAGAGTCCTTCGACGGGCTTGGTTTGCGGGGTTTCCCTCCGCCAAGAAGCCTGGAAGCTGCAGAGGTCTGCGGTCCTCCGACCCCCTCCCGGCCCGAGGAATGGTGCGTTCTGCTGAAAGGCATCTTCGCGCCAGGAGTCTCAGCCCTGCCAGTGTGTTCGCAGTTTGGTAGAGTTGGCGGCGGCTGCTTCCCCGGGCAAAGAGCGGTCGCTTGGGCTGCTGCGGGGCTGTTACTGTGTCTTGGTGGTGGCTCCCTTCCTCTTTCCTCCTTCCCTGTCTTCTTTCACTCACTTCTTCTTTGACATTTTTACTTCTGAAAATTTTCTTGCTTGGTGAGTATTTTTTTTCCCTTCTTCTCTCCAACCGCTTTTCCTCCATTTACTTTTTTCAGTGACCCAGAAAATATTATATTTTTTTTTGTTGTTGTGTTGGTTTTGATTTTGGTGTTTTTTTTAAAAAAGAGACTAGCTTTCCCCCGCTTTTTGGTTTGTTTGCTATGCCTTCCATGTGGAATCAAGCAACTGATTTTACTTCTTTTTGGGGGGCATCCACCTCCCAACTAATTTTTCCTTTGCTTAATCTTGTTCTGTTTTTTCTCCCTTTAAAATGATGTACTGTTTTTAAAGCTTGTCTTACTCTTCTGCCATATTTTAAACAGCCATGTATTTTCTCCTCTTCAAACGTTTGACTTAACATGTGTGGCTTTCTTTATCTTTGAACTTTTACATTTTTTGTTTCTTTATCATTAAAGTCTTTTTAGTTCTTGTATCTGATCATTGCAGTTTCTTGGATTGATTTTTGTAAAGAATTTGGAAGAATTTCTCAGAAAAATATTTTTCCCTTTCCTTTTTTTAAATTGCTTCTTGCAAATTGGATTTCAAATATGTTTACATGATGTTGTGAGTCCATACTTTGATTTAAGTCCCATCAAAGGGGCAAAGAAAATAAATACCAAAAGAAAATAGGCAGGCAACTGGAAGGGTTGGGGGTAAAGTTTTCTACTGACTCTTCAAGACACCAAAATAGAGTAATAAACCAATTTATGTATAAGAGAAGCACCAAAGTTAATATAATAAAAAACCCTCACAACCTTTTATGCATTGGTATGAATACTAAACTGCGTTTGATGATGGTGTGTTGACTTATTTGTGTAATGTATTGCTTGCCAGCTTATCTCTGGTACCTTACAGCTTTATGGATGCAAGAATTAGAATTTTAAGATGAATCTGTTAAGATTTCTAAATCTAGATTATTCTTGTCCAGTATTACTAGAATTCTCCCTAAATGATCTGATTTCTGACTGTGATCTGTGTTTAAAACCTTGAATGCTGATAATAAATATTGCAACAAGCAAGCAGCACATGCTTTTCCTCAGGAGCTATAAAGTTATGCAGGTTAAACTCCTTTTCTATTTAGTCTCATGTTCTCTGCTGTATTTGGCAATGTTTCCTGTCTCCTATCACTCATTTAAACATGAGGTGCCAGGGGTTGCTCCTAAGATGTTCTGCATACTATGCCTGCATTTAATTAATGGCCTGTTTTGTTATCCTACTTTATTATGAAAGGAAATATTTCTTTATTGCTTAGTACTATTTTTAAAAAGTATTAAAGTTTTATTTACCCACCACACTGGCAGAAACCCTCATTAAGTGCAGAGATGATGTAACTGAATATCAGTGCCTTGCCCCAAGGTTATAGAGTGAACTGCACTGATATATGAACATTGTTCACTTGCATCTAATCAAGCTCGTAGTAATTACTTCACTGCCCTTTCAATGTGGAGGTTTCGTCTTGTTTCTCAAAAATGTGTGGCTTACTAATTGCAACAGGTACATGTTATCATAGATTTACACAGTCGAGTGCAGCTTGCACAATTAAATCTGGAATATATGATCTTTCCCAAGCAAAATGTGTTTATGTAACACCACAGAACATGAGCCTTCCTGAATTTTGCTTAAAGCAACATTGACTACCTTCTAAGGAATTCAGAATAATTTTATCCTCACAACAACTTTGTACGTAGATCAGGCTAAGATAGTGACTTGCTCCAAGAGACTTCATAGCCTGCTGCATCTGAACATGCATCCATTAGTCAAACCAGCACTCCAGCTTTTACACAGTTCTTAAGTTCCACAAAAACATATTAAGTATGTATTGGATAGGATGCATGCTAGTACTCTTATGGCCAGCTAGAACACCATCATATTGTTGTCTCCTACAGATAGAAACAATATGAAACTGCTTTGTTTTGACTGGCAAAAGTTTACATTTGACAACTACCTTTCCAGAACTGGCAATAATAGAATATTACTTTACATGCAGTTAAAACAAACTGAGTCTCAAGCATGATTTCATGAAAAAGGAACAGGCTTTTTGATTAATTTGCCATCTAAAATCACATAAATATGCCAAGAGTATCTGTGAACTCTTAAACTAAACAATGTATGAAAGATTGATGGGCTCATGCTCCCATTTTTAAATATGCCTGGTTTGTCAAGCATGACTGTGCTGATGGGGAAATGACAGCCTTGAGAGCCAGATTTAAAGTACATTCAACAAAACAGATCATGAAACTATGGCCCATTCTTCAACCCAGCTAGTTTACAAGCTGGCATATACAGGACGTGCTATGAAATTGTGGCTTTTTGTTTAGCTGAATAGATTTTACTGTTGTGTTTGATTTAGCTATCTTAGGTGAGTTGTTCCTGCTCTTTTGTTTTTTGGAGGAGGTAGGGTTTTTTTTTAAAATAAAATAAAATCTGAAATCTGTTTTACTGCAATAAATGAATAAAACATATTGGTACAAGAAGTTGATGCTCAGTATTTTTAAATTCCGTTGATTTTAGTGGGAAGAGGTAAGGCATGGCACATCATCCTGCTGAAAGCTAGGGAGCTTATTTTAAGTAACTTTGGTCAGATCATTAAGAAGTGTTTGTAAGATGTAGAGAGACAGCTGCTATCAGTGGCTTGTCACTGGTATTCATGTTTATATATTTGTGTTGATGTTGCAACACAAACCAAGAAGTGGACTTGGTTAGAATGGAAAGCATTTCTCCTAGAGCCATACAGTTTAGCCCAATGGTCTTCTGTTTTCTACCAAAATGCCGCCTTAAGATCTATATCTCAAGGTAAAGTTGTAAACAGATTTTAAGGGACTGACAAAGAACATTAATCTAATAAAGACAGGCACTTGAAAAGAAGGATAATAGCCAGAGATGTTTAGGATATATTATCCAATGGCTGGAAAGGTTTGCCAACAACAGCAAGTATACGAAGAAGTGGACCAAATATCAGGAAGGAAGGAAGGAAGGAAGGGAGGGTGGGTCTATGTGACAGATTTTTCCCAAATGATGATGGAAGGAAAGAAGATTAGGATGGTATAGGCACATGTGTATACATTATGCTTTTTGGCCAAACTAGTTGTCTAATTTCAGTTGTCCAATTTCCCTCAAAGAATGTGAAGGGAAAATTAATACATTTGATGGACAATGTCACTTTATTTGACAGAAAAATGTGCTATAACTTGATCCTTTAAAAATATCAATAAAAGAGGCCTTGAATCATTCAGTGACCAATTCAGTAAAAGTTTTTATTTATTTACCACAATGGAAAATTCAAACCTTTAACTAAATGTAAAGATCACATTAATAAGAACAGTGTAATATTTGTATGTAAAATAACAGTAACTCCTTGACAAGTTGGAATTTTCCAAGATATGTAGTGTTGTTGTCAAATAGAACAATATTATTATCCCTATTATCAGAAAGATAGTGTATATAGATTACAAGGTGTGGTGACACAAATGAAGAGTTTCTTTCCCTTGGAATATGGCTAATGATAGCTCCAAATCTTAAAATGGGAGGCAACTCTGTTTAGAATTAAACTTAGTAAAATATCATCCCAAACATAAGCTGGGATCTTAAATTTTATTAAATATAGTTTATGTAGCCACAATTGGTTGAGTTCATGCAACACACCAAGCTGTGAAACATAGTTTACAATAATTCTGTGACATTTTTCTGATTATCTAATAATGGGCTTCATTCCAGTTGCCCTGGCAAAATTGAAATTTAAATTATATGTGCCTCAATGTTGCATTCCCATTTTTATTCTCAACAAACAACCTGGTATGTGCAAGTTTCCCCAGAATTTAATTTTACCTCACTGCTGAATTAGGATGCCTTTTCCCATCTCTTAGTAGGCAGAAAAGAACAACTAGCAGGTTTGTTTCTATTCTCATTGACAATCCTTCCCCTTGATCTGTGACTCTCTTTAAGAGTCATTGCCAATCACCTGACTTCCTTCTAAGATAAAATATAATAAAACTTAAGAGATTTGAAGCATCTTGAGATTGCCCTTGGTGGAGTTAAGAGTTAAGGAGAGAACACTATTTTAATCCTGGTATATCTAAAGTTGACTTAAGCCTTTGTCACTGAAGAGCTGTAGATTAGATGAGAGCAAAGTCAGGGAATACAGCAGAAAAAAGATGTTGCCAAAATATACTTGTGTTGTAAGGGGGCCCTTATAGGGGTACAGCTAAGAAATTGATCATTGTGTTTTTTTTAAAATGGGCTGAAATACAATCTGAATTTCTGTAGATCTATAGGTTTTAGTTTCCTTGGTTAACCAACAAAAAATCAAATTATTTGCTTGGGAACAATGCATTTATCTAACAAAGCAATGTATGCTAAAGCCCATGTCACACTGCCCAACGGATGCAAAAAGGACACAGCGGATGAGCAAAATGTTCCATCCGTTGTTATCCGCTCTCAAAAGGGGCAAAAATTTGCATAACCGGAGTGGATAACACGGATGTGGGGAGGACGCAGGGCGGATGCAAAGCGGATGCGGAACGGAAGCCCAGCAGATGGAAGCGGATGAGAGCGGATGGCGCATCCGCTAGGCTTCCAGGGGGGGCTCAGCAAAGCGGACACGGAACGGATACAGCGGATGCCGAGCGGATGCACAGCAGATGAAGCGGATGCAAAGCGGAAGCCTAGCAGATGCACAGCGGAAGCCTAGCGGATGCCTGGCGTTAATTGCGCATGCGGGGAGGATGCATTGCGTCAGCCCCGTGGATATAACGGAAGCAGCTTGGAAGCAGGTCGCCATTCAGAGGAAAGACCTGCTGCTGGAAGGATTGGCTGCCTTGCCTGCCCTGCCTGCATGTCTGCCTGCCAGCCTTGCTGCCACCCTCCCTGCCAGCCTCCCTGCCAGCCAGCAACCCCACAACCATGCTGAAGCACAGCAAGCCTCAGCCATCTGCTGCCAGCCCTTGCAAGAGGGACAGGGCTACCATCCTGCCCCCTGGCCCTCACTCTGGTTCTGCTGGGGCTTCTGCAGCACGGCCTCGCTCTTCTGGTGCTGGGGCTTCTGCTGCTTCTGCTTTTGGAGGAGCTGATGACAAGCACTCCAGCATCAGCCACCTCCACAGCACCTGCACCCTTCACCCCTGAGACTGAACGACCAAGAGGAGTGCCAGAGACTCAATTTTGTCTTATAGCTTGTTGTTAATAAAGTCTATTTATGACTCACATACTGGTTTCATTTCTTTTTTTTAATAAAGTCTTGCTGGAAACTTTTAGAAATGGTTTAAGCCTTTGCTTGCTTGTGGGATGGGTTAAGATAGCTGTGGGATGGGCAGGGATACCTGTGGGATGGACAGGGATACCTTTGTTATGGGTAATAGCTGTGGGAAAGATAAACCTCCAGTGCAAGCATCATGGGACTGTATGGTCCACCCTCCCAGGTGCCACACCTATGGCCCTTTATTATCAAAAACGATATAATCAATCATCCACACATGTCAACATAAACACAACTCTTTATTAAACGCCCTGTTCATTGTAGCCCAACCAAACATACATGGCCCAATCTCATCCGTGTGATGAGACAGGCTGAAGGAAGCATCCATTAAGCATCTACCATCCTGTCTTGCCCCTCCACTGCTCCAGCTGGGGAGTTGCACCAGTGTCTCAGGAGGTTGCGCTGCTTCTTCGCCTCACGTGAGGCTCTGTTGGGGCCTTGCACATCCTCAGTGTCGATCAGGTTTTGCCCTTGCCTCCATTCACCAGGCTCCATGTCCCCATTGCCTTGTTGACGGTCCACGAGCCTGTTCTGCAAGACTGGGTAGCGGGTGCGCATGAGATTGTGCAGGATGCAGCAAGCTTCCACGATCCTCCTCATGGTCTCTGGGCTATGCTGCATGTCGGTGAGAAATACCTGGAACCTGTTGGTCAGGATGCCAAAGGCATTCTCCACCACCCGCCTTGCCCTGAACAGCCTGTAGTTGAAGATCCTCTCTTCACGGGTGAGGTATTTGGAGGTGTAGGGCTTCATGAGGTAGGTTGTGAGGGAGAAGGCGTCATCCCCCACGATGAAGTAGGGCACATCTTGCGTGTTGTTGGGCAGCGGGTCTGGATCTGGGAAGCCCACCATGAGGTTGCTTTCCAGCCCGTCCTTGAGGTGACTAGCGTTGTATAACTGGGCATCTGAAGGTGACCCGTTGCCTGAAGCATCGATGTACATGAACTTGTAGTCAGCATTGACCATGGCGAAGAGGATGATGCTGAAGAAGCCCTTGTAGTTGTGATAAGTGGACCCCGACTTGGCTGGAGATTTGCAGGCCATGTGCTTGCCATCTATGGCTCCAACGGTGTGGGGGAAGTTCCACTTCTGATACCACTGCTCTGCAACTTTCTTCCATCCTTCTTCAGTGGAGGGGCACTGGAGGAGCTCCTCCTTGTATTCTTTGATGATGGCCTGCACCACTTCTCTGACCACAATGCTGATGGTGTTGTGTGGCACCCTCCAGCCGTACTGCATGCTCCTGTAGGTGGTCCCTGAGGCCAGGTGGCGCAGAGTGAGTGCCACCTTGAGCCCAGGTTCCAGGCTGGGCCGGAAGTTGGTGTTTGTCTTGGTCAACCTGGGTGTCAGCCGCTGCACAACTTCGTCAAACATGGCTGGAGGCATCCTCATGAAGTTCTGGAACGCCTAAGTGTCTTCGCTCCTGAGCTCCACCATCAGCTTGTTGTACAGTCCGTCCTCTGCTCTTCTGGCGAACCATCTTTGGACCCAGACTTTTTTTGGGTGGCTCCTTTTCTTCCCGTAGTAGAGTTCACAGAGCCTGTAGATCGTTTCGCACTGTTGCAGAAGGATGGTGGCTGCTGAAAGGACTTTGTCACAATCCACGGTGGACATGACTGGATGCTGTGGAAGAGCAAGAGTCAGATGAAGGCTGCAGAGGTCTGCACCACTAGGCTGCTGGTCTGAAAGTGAGATGCAGACGAGTTGCTCCCCCTTTTTATGGGCAGTATAGGTGTCCCTTTGCATCCTCTAGGCATCCTCTAGACATCCTTAATATCCGAGATAGGTCCCCTCTGCAAACGTTTTTTCTGCTTTAAACGCTTTGTTTCCGCTAGGCATCCGTTCTGCATCCGTTCTGCATCCGTTCCACGTCTGTTCCGCTTCTTCCCTGCGTCCGTTTACCACTGGAGCGGATGGAGTTGCGCAGATGCGGAACGGATGCCTAGCAGATATAGCGGATGCATAGCGGATGCATAGCGGATGCAGAACGGACGAACTGGATACATTTTCCGCGCAAAAGTTTTAGGCAGCCCAAAACTTTCGGAGCGGATGAAACATCAATAAACGGATGCTGGACGGATAGAGAGGAAGCAAAACAGAGGCAGTGAGTACATCGAGTTTTCGAATGGATGGCAAGGTTTTTTGTCCGTTTTACATCCTCTTTGCATCCGTTGGTTCAGTGTGACATGGGCTTAACAGTGAAAAAGAAGCCAAAATATAGGGAAGTTTGCAATAAGGAATTGAAGAGTATAGCTTTTGCACATATTGCCTGCTCAAAGGCTTTCCAATTTCACAAAAATGCTAGGCAAAATGACTTAAGTTAAAAACAAACCATTTTCTTCTAACAGAGCTGTGATAAAATTGTTAAAATATAATCCCAACCCTACACTTTTCATACCTATATTTATAGGAGTCAATCTGTTGAATTCATGCTGATCAACATAATCTGAATCTATTAAAATGGTATTTAAATGGTTTTGGGGAAAATGTTAAAATATTAATAGGTATAGTATAGATATATTCTCAAACCTAAGATATGTCATCTCCCTATTTGTTCCCTACCCTCCCAATCCCTTAAGCTATTACATTTGAAGAAGTCAAAGGTTTTGTTTTCAACTAGCCCCAAAGAATGCCAATGATAAGCTTTTATTTTAGAAGTTGCCCTCTTTGATTAAATTGATCTCTCTATTATATGAGAGCACAGAGCTGTTGGTAAAATGCTTCATTGTTGCATATAGTCTCCTCGGATATTTAACATCTTACAGGTTCAACTGACTGATCATTTCAAAGGCCTTGACTATAATACATACAGTAGAGGTAAATGAGAAGCTTACATTGCCAATTGCTAATTTTTTTTTCAAAAATGCAATTTTGCCTCATTTTACAAAAGATTAGGGTAAGCATTGCAAGTTTCATTTAGCAGAAACTTCTTACATGTTCGAGTTTTGGCAAAGTATTAGAAAATTGGTATTTAGCTGGATGTGTTGCAGAGATGCAAAAGTGATGTATGCTAATTCACATAAACAGTATGGAAATAGTTTTGTAAAAAAATGTTAACTGACACTTCCCACTTTTTTAATCGTAGAATTGCTTGTTCTTTTGGTCCATTTGCAGTCTACTGAACCATTCAGGAGTAAATTAATTGAGTGCTGAAAACTGTCCTAAAAACTATCCTGAAATCACCCTTTTAGTTTGTCAGTAGAATGTGGCTTCATTCAGTTTACCATTGAGCTGATGAAGCACTAATGCTCAGTCATCATGTGACATCTTATGCTGTACCATCTCATCATGCTGTGACTCACACCTCAGTGCATCCACAATTTCCATAAAAAGGTACTGGTTTGAAAATAAGTGATATGAAAGCTTTGTCTGTGATATTCCCACAAACAATCTGTCAAATTGACGTTGCAGCTACCAAGTGGTAGCAAACCTGCATGCAAATAAATAGTTGCAGCTACTAAGTTGCAGCAAACCTTCATGCAAATAAAACTTGGATTTTAAATTGATGCTTTAATATTCATTGAAGGAGTCACCTGCTCTCCTCTATATGACAACAAAGGACTTTCCAGGGTTCTTCTTAGAACTAACATTCAGTACATTCCATTCTGAATATGGATAGAAGTTTTTTTGTGGAATGCATCTTATATTTTAAAATAATATCTATATAATTTTTGGAAAGTGAATGAACTAGATCAGCATTTTCCCTACTTAAGATAGCATGCCATATAGCTTTCATTAGCCTCTGCTAATATCGTCAGTGTAAACTACTATGAAAGAGATATTTTGCCTTTATGCATATCCCTGTATGTGTGTGTGTGTATCCATCACACTGTTCTATTTCAAGGTAAAAAGTATGCAAAGTACAGAAAAGGAGTAAGAAAAATAGTAAGCCAAAAAGTAAAGACATAAGAAAAAAAAAGGACGCAGAGTTATATTTAGTCTACAACAACATATGCCTTCCAATAACTTTCTGTTTGTACAGTATCTTTATTTCTACTTCATATATTGATTTTTTTTCCTTTTTTAACAAATGTCTTAACATCCAAGCACAAGTTGCTTGATCTTGCTTTTTTCTCAACCCATTCACTCTTCTTTTATCCATTTATATTTATGTATGTATTTATGTATCTATGTCTAGGTGTTTGGGTCTTTTCCCATGTAAGATTAAGAGTATCTTGGCGATGTTTTGGCAAGGTCCTACTCGCCATCCTCAGGCTGGTGCTTTCGGCTTCGTGCCAGTGCAAGTAGTGTGTGATCGGAGCTGCCGTCTCTCTATAAATACTGGGGGGGGGGGCTGGTGTGCTGGGCTAGTTTGGCTGCGCTTCTGCCTCTTGATTGGTTGATGGAGTTGATGTTGGTATAATGGGCTTTGTGATGGCCTTGTAAGTTTTGTTGTGGACATATCTTGGATCTTGTGCTGTAATCTCCTGGGTCATTTGTTTTGTAGTGATCTTTTTTTCATTAGCCTCTCGTGTTTTAACGGCTTGGGTAATGGGCTTGTGAGTTCTTTTGTTATGGTATCCGGGGTCCTGCGTTGTAATCTCCTGGGTCGTTTGTGTTTTGATCTCTTTTCCATTAGCCTCCTATGTAGTAACGGCTTGGGTAATGGGTTATGTGATGACCTTGTGAGGCTTATTGCTGTGGTATCCTTGGTCCTGTGCTGTGATATCCTGGATCATTTGCTGTGTTGCAACTTCTTGAGTTCTTGTGGTATAATTTCCTGAGTTTTCTGATGTGATAACCTGAGCAGGTGGCTGTGATGTAGCATTCTGGGTTTTAGTCTGGCTTCAAGTTTGGGGTCTGGGTCTGTGTTCTTGGCAGGTGTCAGCTTGTTTGGTTGTGGGGGTGTGACAGTTGGCAAGGCAGCCATGGTCTGTTTTCTGGATGGTGGTTGTCCTTTGTTCAGAGGTTGGGCTTGGGCCTGGGTCTGATGAGGGGGATTGGCAGTGGTGTCCTGTATTGTTTCGGGTCTGGTGTTGGTTTTCGTGACTGGGACTCATTTGTTGGTGAGGGCTAGCTTCCAGATGTCTGGTAGGCGGGAGGTATAATCCACTCTATTCATGTTATGGGGGTGTTTCTCTATCTCGATGGCTTCCCTGATTATTCTCTTGCTGGAATGTTCAGTGTTGGATATTAATTTGGTTCCTTCAAAATTAATTTCATGTCCTGTGGCTTTAAGGTGCTGGAAGAGGGAGGAGGTATTTTCTTCTCTTCTGACTGCGTTTTTGTGTTCTGCGATGCGAGCATTTATTCTCCTGTTGATTTGTCCAATGTATGTGGCTAGGCAATTGTTGCATGGTATTTCATAAACTCCTTAGTTTTCTAGCTGAATCTTGTCTTGGGGTTTCTTAGGATGTTTTGGCCATGGAGTTTATCTGAATTTACCACCCAGCACAGATAAACTCCGTGGCCAAAACACTAATTGCCAAAACCAAATGCCTGGCAGGCAAGACACAGATAAAGACAGAACTATACATCCTGACTAAAGTACTGATAGCTAATGGTTTCCACAAAAGCAAAATCACCAGCTTAATCCACAAAAACACACTGAGACATAATGGAGACCTAGAAGATGAACAGACCTATGGAACAGCTGTCCTGCCCTTCATAAGAGGTACTACAGACAAAATCAGTAAAATACTACACAGGCATCACATCAAGACTGCCTTCAAAACAGACAAAAAAATAGCAGCCATCCTTAGAAACCCAAAAGATAAAATTGACCTGGAAAACCAAGGCATATATGAAGTCCCCTCTGCATCATGCCCGGCCACGTACATTGGACAGACCCATAGAAGAATAAGTACCCGCCTGGATGAACACAAAAATGCAGTAAAAAAGTTGGAACACACACTTCCTCACTAGTCCAACACATGAAAGCAACAGGTCATAGCATCAATTTCAGTGGCACCAAAACCCAAGCCACTATAGAAAACCCCAGCCACAGAATTATCAGAGAAGCCATAGAGATTGAAAAAAGACCTGAAAGCATGAATAGAAGAGATGATTCCACCAGACTGTCAATTATTTGGAAGCCTGCACTCACAAACAAAAAAATCTCCACACCACAAGCCACTCAAACACCTGGGCACAAACAGACTCCCCCTGATACCTCCAGCTCAAACACACCGCAACCAGGCACCCAGATGAAACCTAGCTTCCTTATAGATAACAGCCGTCCTTTTACACAAAGCCAAGCTGCACTGAAAGCCTCCAACACAGGAATAGTGTTGCCAGCCAATCAAAGCCACAAAACAGACAGAAGATACCAGAAACACCAATCAAACAAACTCCAAGTCCAAAAAACACAGACCAAGACTCCCAACCAATCAGGATGTAGAAAAAACCATCCTGGGACAACAATAGGCTAGCCTCAAATTTAAAACTAACGGCTGTGATAGCCTGACCCACATACAAACTCAATACAGAAACCTGATGATGACAGATGAGATTCTGCTGAAATGTTGCTACAACTTTAAAAGCACAACTTCAATAACGTGGGATAATACCCGAAGGAAGCTGAATAGCCTACATGTAAGTACCCGCGAAAACTGAAAAAAATATACATATACACACACACACACACAAACACACACACAAACACAAACACACACACACACACACACACACACACACACACACACATATATATATATATATATATATATATATATATATATATATATATATATGCTGTTCAGCTTCCTTCGGGTATTATCCCACGTCATTGTAGTTTTGTTAAAGTTGTAGCAACGTTTCAGCAGAATCTCATCTGCCATCATCAGGCTTCTGTATGGATGTGTGTCTCACAGTTCCTGGTTTCAAATTCGAGGCTGGTCCATTCTGATTGGCTAGGAGCCTGGGTCTGTGTTCATTGGACTTGGAGTTTGATTGATTGGTGTTTCTGGTTTCTTCTGTCTGTTTTGTGGCTTTGATTGGCTGGCAACCCTCTGTTCTTGTGTTGGAGGCTTTCAGTGCAGCTTGTATGTATGTATGTACGTATGTATGTATGTATATATACACATACATAGTCACTCACATTTCTATTCAACCTATGTTGTCCATCATCTCAGATTTGAGTATCAATCATCATCATTATCATCTTCATCATGGTTGATACCTAGGATGCTGGCAGCAGCTCATATCAAACATTAGTTCCAGTCAATTATATTTGTGATACATTTTTAAATATTCAGCTGACTAAGTTTCATGTTTCATGAATAAAAGACAAAATAATAATAATTAATAATAATAATAATAATAATAATAATAATAATAATAATAATAATAATAATTTATACTGCTTATATTCTTAGATGCTTCCTTAATCATTCTTAGTTCCCTGGTTGAGGCTTGAATTGTTGAATTTTACTAGTATTAGATTGTGAATCTAACTTTAGATTATCCACACTTAATAATTCATTAAATTTGAATACTCTCTGACTCTCAATGATTCTGGACAGCTCATAACAGTCAATCAAAGAACTTACAATAAAGCCGGTTAAACATTAAAGATAGAGATAAAAGAAGGCAAGAACAATGAATCTAGGGTATCTATTCAATTCCCACTGAGTTCAATTTATTTTTCTGGCATTCATATTTCTCAATTCCATAGATACATAAAGGACAGAAGTTTACTCTTACATATAACCAATTTCATTTCTTTAGACAAATTCAGACATACTTTAGTTATATGTGTTACCTGTATTATTGTACAATATTTCTACCAACATACACATGACATAACATTTCTCCATACATTTTCCATTTAGGGAATATGTGCCCCAAAATTCATCTGGTTGCTCCATGAATTTTGACATATAATTTGTGATTGTTTAATATATTTTCCAATTAACACAAGTACCCTGGTCTTTGAGAGATTAATTTTTAGATCCATGCTCCTTATTGCATTATATAATCAGTTTAATAGGCATTGCAAATAATTAAGATTCTCAGGCAAATGTAAAACATTAACTGCATACAAAAGTACATGTGTATTTTTATCCCTGAGTAGCACTCCTCAAATTATACTAAAGCATTCCTTATGTAGTTAACCATGAATTCATAAAGCATCCAAGGCAACTACTTGCTCAATATTGAAACATTTACAGTTGCATTTATTCTAATGCAGATTATACTTTCATCAGACATTCTTATTGCATTCAGCAGCCAATATTCAGCTACTGAATTTGCTCAAACTTTTTTATAAGTTAAACCTATTAACTTTATCATACATTCTCTCTAACTCAAAAATGTACAATAATATTTATTTATCATATTCATACATATCTTAAAACCTGCTGAATTGCAAAAATCCAATATGCACATCTCTTGCTCAGCATAAACTTTTATATATTTCCAAATTTTGTTCAGCTCCCTGTAGGTTTTTCCATTCAATTATTCACTTTTCCTTTAAATGTAGTCTTCACATGGACCCATTAAGTTGCACAGCCACATTCATATTTTCATATTTCTCCAGTTGCATGTTTGTCTCATCCACAGGTATTGCAGGAATATCTTATTTGAAGAAAGTGAGAAAATCTTTTATTTGCAGCATTTATTCTCATCTACACCCTTTTTATTTTATTATTGCATTATGCATCTTTCACTTTTTTTTGTCAAAATTTCTCTATGCATCCTACTTTGTGTATCCTATTTGCATAATACCACATACTTTGCTAGCACTTTGTAACACACTGCTTTTCACTCTGCTGTAAGTAGCTTCTACCTCCTTATTTAATCTAACTTCTAATAAAGAGTCCTTTATAAATAAATTATCTTGTAATAAAATATTTATTCATAAAGGATTTGTATTTTGTTTTCCGCAAATCTTTCACTTTCTTCTATTACTTTCATTTCTTTCTTTCTCTTTGGGCTTTTGTCCAACTCTTGAGTGGGCAGGACAAATACCAGCATTTATTGTGATCACTTCACTTTTTTGATCCATATTATTTTTCCATCTGTACATATGAATAGACTTAAATGACATATGTAAAAGAAATATACTTTTGTCTAATCAGACACTCACGAGTCACTGTTCTCATTCTTTCCTATATCATCCATTCATGTCACATAATAGAATTACTTTTCCTTCTGTATTTCTTCATTCAGAAAGATACACAGTTTGTATATCCAATATGTAACATGCAACTAGTATCAACCATATATTCCTGTATTCATAAGGATCCACAACTATTTAGCTGATGCCAATGTATACATTATAACAGGTATATTAGTTTTTCATTTATAAACCTACATCTTCAATTCCCTGGATCCATTCAACTTTATACCATAGAATCAGAGAGTTTTGTTCAGATATATATCCATCTTGTTAATTTCCTCTGTTTTTTCTCTTTCCTTTTATTTGTCTGTTCATGCTTTACCGATTACTGCTCTTACATTCCAAGTTGCAATCTTCCATAAACTATGGGTGTCATCAAATGGCCCCATGAAATTGATTCCCACCATTTATTGTGGCTTTGGTCAATTGAGACTTTCATGTAATGCTTTTTAGTAGAATGCAATAAAGAAAGGTTAGTTATGGTTTGGTCTAGTGGTTAAGGCCTTAGTCTAAAAACCAGGAGACCTGTGTTCAAGTCCTGTCTTAGCTACAAAAGCCAGCTGAGTTACTGTCACTCTCTCTCAGGCCAACTCACTTCACAGGGTTGTTGTGAGTAGGAAAGGAGGAAGAGTTATTTATAAAAATAATAAATGCAAAAATAAATATATACATTTTCATGAAGTTCTTACATATAGTCTATTAATTTTGAGGCACCTGGTGCCAGACTGTTTACAGTCAAGAAACTTTCTACCAGACCACATCAGGTGCTCACACTCACTTGAGCACATCAGAAAGGAAACACACTGAATTCTTTAACATCTATGAAGTGTGATATCACTGTATGGATCACTTTTAATTAGTGAGTTCCCTTAAAGAAAAGTACATTGTAGAAAGTGCCCCAAAAGTTTTTATCAAGATTAAGTCCTAAGTGCATGTAGCAGCACTCACTTAGGCAGATTGGCAGACATCCTGTTTATGATTCTACCCAACGATTCTAGTGAAATCAAAGCTGATTTTATCATACTTGACACATAGTGACCACCACCAATATTTCCTCACAGAAGAACAAAAGGCTAGTAAACTATCAATATGTGAGGCATTATTTTCCTACAAATGAGATAAAATACACTCTATCCATCCTTGAATTTGCAGAATGCTACATAACTGATATTTGCTGTTCTCAAACCAATCCCTGTTATTCACAAATTTATTAACTTTGTCAGAGTCTGTTTCAACATAGTTTAAGTGGTTGGATTGAGCATCAAAACAGTATTCCCCCCAAAACAGGGACTCTCCTAACCTCATTCCATCTCTTTTCACACTCCTTCTTAACCATATCTTGCCTGCTCCTTCTCTGCCAATCTCCTGTGCTGCATTGTTCCATTCCAGATTTGGCACAGGCTCTATTTGTGATGCATGAAAGCAAGCAGGCAATGGAAGAAGAGCCAGGCAGGATGTGCAAACAATGATGACAAGGTAACTGCTGCAGAGACTGAGAAAGAAAAGTGCTGTGCTCCATGAGGGAATACAAAGGACAAGGGGAAGATGTTGATGACATATATGAAATTACCCAGTGTGTACAGACCCCAGCACATATGAATCATGATTACATCAATGCATGGATGTTGTCAGTTTGGCATCATCATGGTTTGCTGCTCTGCTTAGCTGTTGGGTATTGCTGAGGGGCAAGTGTTTTGTTTCTTGGCAGCCTGCTAAATTATATGTCCCCTGAAGGGCAGCACATGGAAAGTCTCCTCTCCCAATATCTCAAGATGGGACCTGTTAAGCCTGGGTTCCCCAACCAGGGTTAGGGAGACAAGCTAAACAGAATGTGCAGCGTTAGTCAGATAGCACACAGATAAATGAGTGAGCTAAGCTTGTATGTTTATTAACATACAGTAAAAATAACAGATACCCTTGTGCTATCAAGAATATAGTTTATTCTATTATAAGTTCATAGCATAGTCAAAATAACAGTCCAATAGTCATGTATCATTTAGTCAGTCCATTCAGGGATATTCAGTTAGCAAAGTCCATGTAGAATATCCTATGTCCACTTACAAATTAGTCCTTTGTTCTCTCTCCCGTTCGAGCAATGCAGTCTTGATTCCAAGCAGTAATCAGGGATCATCAAAGCCAGAGCGAGAGCAAGCTGTAGTCTTGCTTCTTTTAAAGTGCTTTCACAACCACTCCCTTAATTACTATCCCACAGTTAAAGTTGCAGACACTTTAACATACAAAAATATGATTCATAGTTATTATTTTACCTAAACCAGTTAGGGTAAACAATGTTATCCCTAACAGGACCTGACTTGAAGCTCCAGCTACCACACATGGACCACATTCCAGATTATTAAATGACAACAAAGACATACAGGCATTTCTAAATTGCCCACATTTTTGTAACCCAAATTTGCTAGCATGAGTTTAAAACCACCACAACAACCTGAAACTCATGTGTATAAGTGTGAGTGGAGAGAAAAGTGGTTTGTCAGAAAATAATGTGCTGCTTATTGCGATTGACTGAAAAGAGAAATGCATTTTACCCAGGGATCCTGGGGCAATTTTGGCAAGAAACAGCACAGGTTAACTTATCCAAAATGCCAAACTGAAATACTTCATTACATTTAGAACATTCAAAAGAAACACATTTATAACAAAAAAAAAGTGCTCTGCCCCGTTGCCACTGTGATATGTGCATGAATTGCAAAAAAAAAGAATGTTTTGCAGCATTTGTTAGTTGACAGAAAGCTGTTAGTGACAAGAAAGGGCAGGAAACATCATCAGAAAGCTATATAGGTTCAGTGAATTCATCTAACATTATGCTTCATTGATGCAGGTGGTGGCAACACTGTTTGTAGCCAGAAGTGTGTTTAGTTGTAAACACACTTCTCCTTTGTTTAAACATATCTCTTTCTCAGTGTGTATTAATGGCCACCTAAGCTTTTAATTGCCACTGTCCACTGCCCAGGCAGGTTCTCTCTCTTCTAACTTTTAGAACTGAGGAGAGAGAGTGAGGAAGGAATGAGAAAAACTGCTCTGGGTCCCCACCATTATCCCTACCTAGTGTTACCTGTGAGCTGCCCGGACATTTACTTCATCATATCGTATTTGTTCTCTGCCCTGCCTGGGGAGCGAGGGAAAGAGGAAATGAAGAAAGAGTTAGCATTATGTGTAGGACATTAGAAAGGCTTTTGTCAAAGTCCTTCAACAAAGCTCAACTTAAATAAACTTTCTGGACTGAGCCCCTCATGGATTGGAAACTAGCTAAAAGAAAGAAACAGATGGGAAGAACAAATGTACGCTAAGATATTGTTTCTAGAAGTAGCTGGACTTTTGTGGCTATGCAATTGTTTTGCAGAGTTACGGAAGGCAAAAAGAAAGGAAAACAACATTTCAAAAATAAAAGAATTTCTGTCTTTCAGAAGAAGAAGAATATGATTTTTTAAAGAATAAAAGTAACAAGAATCTATATTTTATAGGGAGTATGTTTCTTGCAGATATGACTTTCATTTTTTAGTTCAGGTTCTCAGGGCCATTCATTCAAATACATCATTTCGAACACAGTGGCTCAGCTTCAGCAACGATAAGATTTGTGGACTCAATACAAGACTGCTTACCCATCTCTAAGTGTTTGCTGCACTCTTAGTTTTTTTTCCCTTAAAACTTTCCACCTACAAATATATTCCTATCCATCTATTGCCAGTGTTTATCAGCTTCAGCAACTTTAAGAGATGTGTGGATTTGAACCCTATGGCTGGAGGAATACTGTGAATTGAAGTCCACACATCTTAAAGTTGATTGAGGTTGTGAAACACTGTTTTAGAATCATCTTTTTCAGAAATTCATCTGCACTGTTAATCTGCAACTGTGTGTATGTGTTTCTTTAGGGTTCCCCAAAATATTTATGTCCTCCCCATCTGTCTCAGTTACTGCAAACTCCTGATCCCCTTCCACAGCACTGGAGATTTTACATGTTGAACTTTTTTCCCTGTTGGAAAAAAGGTCCAGGGAGCAGATGACGATGCTATTTTAATACTAGTACAGTTTACAGATTGAGGAGAAGGTGAAGGCCCCAGGGTGGAAAATTAATATTGCCAGGATCTGCTCTTGCTCTTGTTAAATGCAAGCTGGAAAATATACCCAGTCCTAGCCACATATTTGGCAAAAGCTTGGCTGTATCTATTGCATTGTGGCTGTAATTCTGCTTCCTTATACTAGTGCTAAATCCATGGCCACAATTGCGCATGTGGAAAAGGAATAGGACTTTGATCTCACAAGCCCCATCTCGACATTTTTGAAGTCCCAAAGCTAAAGCTGGGAAAAAATCTCTATGTTTTTCCTACCAGTTCTCATTCTGTTTCATACAAGAGAATTTGCTTTCAAGATGTCTTTTAAAATATATGCTTTCAATGAATTCCTCATGGGCTGTGATCTGAACTTCTTTTGTTATGAAGTGGTCAAAGGATGTAAGTTTTAATTTTGATAATAAAATTATTTCTTTCATTTCTCATACTTCAATTAAACCTACAAGGAAGAAGCTGTTTCCCCATAGGGAGGTTGATCACACAGTCAGTCAGGTCTTTAGACTGGATTTAGCATTTTTTCTCACTATTGTCTATATATCAATGTTGTTGTCATGGTTGATTAAACAGTCAGTCAGATGTTTAGATGATTTGGCACTTTTATCCACCTACTGAGACCTTTCTTCCCCTGGGAAAGGCAAATGTTGATATCTGATGATGTGAAAGATATTGTTGCAGGATGTAAGATGTTCCAAGTAAAGCTCTGTTTTGCAGTTGACTGATGGTGATTTTATCAACAATGATGGTATTGAAGTGATGCTCCAGATATTTTAGGATTGCATTTAAGATATCTATTACTATTGGTGCCATCTATGCTTTCTTTTGCCACTGTCCTTCTAACTTATATTTGCAAATATTTGTATTTTGTGATGTTATCCATTTCTTTCTTTTCTGTTCTCCAGATACTACCATGTATATTATTCAGATTATTTTGTATTTTTTCTCAACTGTTGTTAAGTCTGGGGTGTTGTGTGGCAGATGTTTGAATTCTAAAGCCCAAGCCACTTTAACTTCAGTTTATATTACTTTATCGATTTTGTGATCCCACTAGTTATGGTATTTCTTACAGATATTCAAATGTGCCACTGTTGCTACCATGTAATGTCTTATTATTGTTTTGTATTTTTACCTCATCTTTTTAAATATATGTTTTTGGTCAACTCATGGTGACAAATATATCTAATACCCAAGCCTCTCATTTTTGCCATAACAACAACCCTGTGAGGTGAATTGTACTGAGAAAGAGTGACTGACCCAAATCACCCAGCCAATTTTCTTTCAAATTGTAAAGTGTAGCTTGTCCAAATGTTATCATAAGTAGCCCATTTAATCAAGCACTTCTACAGCATACACTTTCTCAGCCCATTCTGGGGAATCACGGGAAATTGTTGAGGATTTTCATGCAACAAAACAGTTATATAACTGGCTAGACTTCACAATAAAGTAACATTCTAGTCTGTTAAACTCGCAGGGCTGTCAAACTTGCCGCCTGCAACCCAGATCAGGGGTGGGATGCTACCAGTTCGGCCCAGTTCCTTTAGAACCTGTAGCTGTGAAGAGCAGCTGATACTGAACTGATTTAGTATTTGACCCACCCACCTGCCTGGGCTCTAGGCTGTCCTTTATTCCCTGCTTTTCCCTCCTCATCTGCTTTGCATGGCACAGCTGAGGTTGAAAAAGCAGGAAATTTCAAAGGATTTTCAAATGCTACGCACTAGAGCACAGTGCTTGTCAGCTGTCCAGGCAGCACAGGTGATTATTTCTTGCAAACGCTGTACACACAATTGTCTCCAGTTTGGAGAACCAGCAAATCGTTCCACTGGCTGGTCCCACCCCTCCCGCCCACTCATTCCTTACTTGGCATGCAAGCCATCCAACTTGCCTGGTTTGATAAGTTGCTATTTTTCCTCCCCCCACTCCCCCCGACCATTAGCGGTTCTGCTCTGCCAGGAGAATTAGATTAGCTAGAAAGCAGGAAATCGTTGGATTCCTTGCTTTCAAGCTAATCTAAAAGCAGAGCCAAATCTTCCTTAGGACTGAAGCTTTTCAGTGCAGACTCAGGTAACCGATTGCAGACAGATAGATCTCAAAGTTAATCTGTGATTCTGTGAGCAACTCAATCTACCTGCCTACTTTGCCTGCTTTTGGGTAAAAGTTGCTCTTTTTTATAAAAAAATCAATACGTACATAAATATTTATAATATTTACATACAAGCCACACCTACACAGTCACATCACCACCAAGCCACACCCACAAATTAGGCCACACCCATAGAACCAGTTGTTAAGAAATTTGAATCCCATCCCTGACCCAGATGCATCACACACAGGCCATGCCCATGCCTGTAGCAAAGGGGGAAAATGTCCTGATACGTCACATGATGCCACTGTGATGATGCAAGTTTGACACCCTCGATCTAGTGGACCAAATCTCAAGATGACTTTCTTGAGATATCATACATCTGTCCCTTTGGCAGAGCTATTATCATTCCAGATCATGATATTTTACAAAAAAGCATGAGAGGCTGGTAGGGAAAAGAAAGTTGCTTTTCAGAAATAAATATTTCTTTGTTTTGTTTGTTTGCTTGCTTTTTTGCACTGCACTGTGCTGTCTTAATTGGATTGTACTCCTATCACAAAGCAGCCCTCTAATATTCATGTCCTTCTTGAAAATGCACTAAGGTTGGCCATTCATGCTCTGATCTCCTCTCACCCAGTCACATGTCCACCAAGCCACACCCACCCACTGCAGATCCCTGTAAGTTGCTCTATGTAAGGTTGCCCTTGAAGTTTACCTGGGAACTTTAGCTGATGCAAAATATAGCTTTCCATGTGGTCAGTCTCAGTACTGGCATTTAATACATTACTACAAGAATTACATTGGTTACTAATCTGTTTCTAAATGCAATTCAAGGTTCTCGTTGTCCCAGTATACCCTATATGGCTTGGAGTCTTGATATCTTCAGGACTACTGTACTTGTGCCAAGTAAATTATGCTTGGCAAACAAAGGATATATGTTGAAGGCCCCCATCTGTTAGAAATAGCAATAGCACTTAGAATTATATACTGCTTCACAGTGCTTTACAGCCCTCGCTAAGCTTACAGAGTTAGCATATTGTCTCCAACAATTTGGATTCTCATTTTACCCACCTTGGAAGGATGGAAGGCTATGTCAACCTTGAGCCTGGTGAGATTTGAACTGCTAAATTGCAGGCAGCCAGCAGGCAGCAGAAGTAGCCAGCAGTACTGAACTCTAACCACTGCACCACCATGGCTCAAATGCAACAGGAAAGGATGTTGAGATTAACATTATTGGTGGAAGCTCCCATCTTCTAGACAGCTCATTCCAGAGAATGATAGGACCTTTAAGAGACTTGTCAAGACTTGGTTTTTTCGGAAGGCCTTTGGCGATGAATCAGTTTAAGTGGAACTGGCAGCATAGCATAGAATATATAATTAGTAAATCAACTTATTTTCATATTATTTTACCGTTACTGATTATTATTTCTTGCTTTATTATGTACTAATTAAAGTTTTGTTGGATTAAAGCAGTATAAAAATCTTATTAAAAATACAATTGTAATCATACCTTCTGCCATTTTCTCTCCAGGGTGTTCTTTAAAGTCAATTGTAAATAAATTATTTCTGAAGAAATGTTTAACTGATCCATAATAGCTATGGAAAAAAATAAATCTGAAATTATATACAAACCTATCTTGAATTAATTCACTCTCAGAGAAGTGAAGTTTATTTGCAGGGTAGGTGGAGAACCAGTTCCTCTGCTTAATGATGCCAGCTTAGTCGTTTTATATATGTATTTCCCATCTTAAGGAATGTCAACTGTAATGGATCATAATGAATAATAAATTTATCTGTCCAAAAAAGGAATTCATGTTGTTCTTTTCCTTTTAGCAGTTGGCTGTAACCACAAAATGCAACAAGCTAATACTTTCACTACCAATTTTATTGGCACACCTATCTCCTTCCTTGTTAAAGGAACCCTTCTTGGAAGTAATCTAATGATCTGCAAGTGCAATTTCCACTGAAAATAGCTTCCAGGCCTCTCAGTTCCATTTCAGAATGTCTTCTTGACAATTTCTTCTCCAGAAGAACACTAATTATGAACACAAGGGGACTGCAAAGGCAAATGTCTGACATTCAGGTGTAAGATGTTAAACAGAATCTCAATGAGCTATCAGGTATTTGAACGTTGGGAATAATGAGTGTTGTAGTAGAACACTCTCAGAAGGACAGAGAATAATTATCTTTAGTTTCAGAATATTCAACCTGTTCCAGTCCTGCAAATAATATAAATTCAACATGAATTCTTTGGTATGAGTAGATTGAAGTACTGTAGATATCCTTTTGATAGCTGGGAACTGTATTTGATGCTTTTTTAAATACAAAGCACTGCTATGGGCAGAACTAATATCAAGTGAAACAGGATTTTATAGGCTTATGGGTGGTGCTAGGTTTTCTTTATTTCTATTTTGGGGCTGTTTCTTAAATATTCTGAAGCCTATTTTAGGGCATACATTATGAAGTTTATACACTTCTTGCCTCCAATGGGTAGAAAATGCCATTTCAGTTTATCATTACTCTATAGCTTTCAATGGCTAATAAAAGGCTATTAATATCTGCCTTTTTATGCTAAATGTCAATGCATAAAGAAGATCTAGTTGAAAAAAAAGGACAGATTTCATTCAGAACACAGTGGTGAAATTCTAATTGGCATATTCTGACATTATGCAAGATTGAAATTCAAGTCAGCCCTGTCTGGGGCTCAGCATTAATATAACAACATGGGATAGTAAATAATATTTAGACACTGGAATATTCCTGTGGTCTCGGAGGTTATGCACTGCTGCTTATTCATTCCATAGATATATAACTCAAAGCAATATGGGAAGTGTGCCAAAAGTCACCCTCATTATTAACATCTCTTTTCCACAGAACGGGATGTTCAAAGGAATCTTTGCACAGTGAGAGTCTTTGGAAGAAGGAGGTGAAACTAAAGACCTACAATATTTTTGACAACAGTTTATCACACAGTGTGGGAGGGAAAATGTCAGCCAGCAGTCTGAGCAAACAGGATGACATTCCTCAGTAAATTCAGGCACTAAAATCTATTAACTTCATTTTTACAGCCCAACTCAAGATGTCTCTGAATGGCATGCCAGAAACCTCATGCCAAAAAATAATAACTGGATTAGATTTCATTTAAGAATAATTAAATATCGTTAATAGGCCTGTGCCAAAGTTATTTGGTTAATTATTGTTTACTGCTGTCACATTAAAAATATAATTCAATTAAACATTTTTAGAGATCTCTGGGGGCTGTATTCAAACTTTGTGGAAAATCTTGGGTTGCATATCATGACCCTTCATTTTTGCCCCACTGTAATATGTAGCACATCTTATATCTTGTTCTGTTCACAGTAGGTTTAGTGTAGTGACATCCAGATGTGCAGAACCCTGAAATATATACATAGTTTGGAGGAACTATGAAACTTTGTCACTGATTTTTCTTGCTTCACTGAAGTAGAACCACCAAGGCTTTACATCTCTGTATCCATTCCAGAATTATATTGCTTGTTTTCTTCCTTTTAGCCTCTTTATTTTATTTGGTCCCTGTCCAAGCCCAAAGCTTCATCATAACACTACACTGTGGGCATGATCTATTCTCCTCCATGCTGCATCGAGAGCCCAGGATGGATTGACTCCTTCCTATGATGTCATTTAGCTGAGTCTATACTAAGATATAAAAGTCAGCCCCCGGGAGAGACCCCAGTTTTTGACTCAGCTCCTTTCAGTCAGTAGCTGTGTCTCTGAAAGCATTCTGTTAGATAGCAATCACCAGAGATCTTCAGTACTTTTTTCCTCTCTTCAAGCAGCTCCCAGGGATCTGGACAGCTGCTCTTCCAGGAGACCAGAGCGCTCTCTCTCTCTCTCTCTCTCTCTCTCCCTCTCCCTCTCCCTCTCCCTCTCTCTCTCTCTCTTTCTCTCTCTCTCCCTCCCTCCCTCCCTCTCTCCTGCAACATTGGGAGCAGCATTACAGAACTCGGTGCAGGCAAGCTGGGCAGCGTCTGCAGACCTCCCCCCATGCCTGAAGTTTGGAGGGATCGTAAACACGATCGGCAAACTGATAAGAACTCAAGCCAGCTGATCGTGTTGCTGGTTGCTGTGTTTTTCCCTTGCTGACTTCGCTTGAGGTTCTGTATAGCCTAAGGAGCGATTCTTCAAACTTGGAGCCTGTTTTCCTGTAGTCAGTGGCTATCTTGGATTCAAGCCTTCCACCATGAGGTGAGCGACCATTTTGTAAGCCCGGAGGCCATTTATACCCTAAGGGCCTTAATAAGAAAAATTTCTAAACAGCTTCTTTGCAACGCAAGAGCCTTTATTTTACAAATGGAACAAGATCAGGCTCAGGCAGAGCTTTCACCCCCAGTGGAACAGTCTCTTAAGCCCAATAGGAGAAAAAGACGTAGGCATCGTACCCAATCAGTCTAAAGGGAGGTGGCTGCAAAAATCAAAGCTAAGGCTCTAGCCCCTAAGAAGGCAACTCAGGCTGAATTGAGGGCAGAGAAGTACAGACATTCAGCTATAGAGAAGCAGTTCAACAGAACTATTCAACAGAAGGGAGTGCAACTACAGCATGTTTCATTTGATATTCATGGGCCCCAACCAAGCCCTCCCAGGGGAGGAGAAGTTATCTATGAGTCTTTCTATCCATCCTGGTCTCCTGAGGCTCTTGCTGTACAGTCAGATCCTCAGGATTTAAGCAGATCTGGACCTTATTTCCAACAGGCTTCTGTGCCCTATGCTCCTCCCCCTCCCTCCAGGTCTCGAACTTCTCCTCAATCAAGGCCTGAAGCCACCTTCACTCCCACAGCAGCGGGCCTTCAGCCTTCAGCCTCTACCTTTGAGCATAGACCAAAGGTACATTTGGTCTCATGTAGTCTCATCAGCCATTAGGCAGGGATTGGCTGAAGGTTTCAAGCAAATTCTTCAACCTCTGGAAAGGGTTCAGGCCCTTCTCCCTTCTCAATCTACAAGTTCCTTGCCTTGTCATCCTGATTTACACAGGCCTCAGGACCTCAGGGTCCATTCTTCTCTACCAGAATGGGAGGAGGTTGATGAGGAAGGAAGGCCTTCACCATCTGAACACAGTTACTCTTCTCATTCAGAGTGTGAAGAGGGTGAGATTTTTAACCAAAATCTTTCAGAGGAAGAGGATTCTGGCCCAGAGCAGACATCCTCTGCATTGGTCTTCAAACCTACTCTCTTCAGACCATTACTCAGCAAGGCATTGGTTACTGCCAGGCTGTCGCCAGAGGAAGTGGCTTCTGAGCCATAAGGAAATCCCTCTAGCCAAGGGGATTTGTTCTTCTCCAAGCCTGTAGTGCATGCAGAGGTTTTTGCCTTCTCCTATTTTGTTCCTGGACATGGTCAAGGAACAGTGCACTTCTCCTTCAGTAGGTCATTGCCCATCTTCTCTAGATAAGCGTTTCTACAATGTCAACGCAGCTCTGGACAGTGGCCTGGCAGTGCCTTCTGTTGACATTCTGGTTCTAGCCTCGTTCTCATCTGCTGGTACTCCCATGGAGCCGGAAGATATCCTGAAGCCGGATGATAAATGTTCCAAACAGACCCTCAAACGCAATCACCAGGCTGCTGCTTGGGCTGTTCAGGTTTCAACAGCAGTATCCTTCTTCACCAGTGCATCCATACAATGGCTGCGCCAACTCCAGAAGTGATTGCCTGCTTCTGACCTTTGGTCTCACCAAGACCTTAATAAGATTATTGCAGCAGCGGAATTCACTGCGGATGCCACTCTCAATTCTGCCAAATTTGATCCAAGGCCATGGCATCTTCTGTAGCAGCAAGAAGACTTTCATGGCTCTGAAATTGGCAGGCGGGGTCACGCCAAAAATGGAAGCTGGCTTCAGTTCCTTTTGCAGGCGATAAGCTTTTTGGCGATGCTCTGGAACCTTATCTCATCAAAACCAGAGATAAATGTAAAATTCTCTTTTCCTCTGGGAAGAAAGCCGACTATCGCCCTGCTCCTTATCACACTCCTGCCTTCCGAGCGGAGACCTCATCTCGTTTTCCCTGCTCTCACAGGCCATACTCCCAATGCCAAGACCAATGGGTGGAAACATCTGGCAGGCAACAACCTTCTACTGGTAAACGGCCCTTTTGGGGGGAGGGGGTCATTCCTTCCAGCGCTCTAAGTAATCCCTTGTTCTCCCCACCCATCGGAGGTCGCCTCGCCTTCTTTGCCTCCAAATGGGAGGAGTCAATGATGGACACCTGGGTGCTCAGCACTATTAGGTCAGGGTTACAATTGGACTTCCTAACCCCACCCCCCCAAATTTTTTTGATCTGTCCTGTGTCTTGGGACATTTCCAGGCAAGCCATCATGAATCTGGTCATTCAGCACCTTCTTGAAATCAGAGCTATTCAACCTGTTCCCTCGTCTCAACAGGGACATGGGCTTTACTCTCGCCTTTTCATCGTTCCCAAAGCCTTGGGGTTGGCGGGCCATCCTTGATCTACAATTTCTCAACCAATTTGTAAAATACAGGCGATTTAAAATGCAGACTCTGCATTCTATTTTAGAAAGCGTTCAGGAGGGCGACCTCCTCTCTTCCATTGATCTCACTGAGGCTAACCTCCACATCCCAATTTGGCCTCATCATCGCCAATTTCTCCATTTCTGTTATCAGAATACCCATTACCAGTATCGAGCACTTCCCTTCGGCCTCTCATTGGCTCCAAGGGTCTTCACAAAGGTTCTGGCAGCATTGGTGGCATCTCTGCATTCTATTCCAGTGAGGATCCAATGCTACTTGGACAACATTTTGATTCTATCCTTTTCCATCCTTGCAGCCCATCGGGATCTGCAAATTACCCTGTCATGCTCCAGAGCCACAGATTTTCCATCAACACCAAAAAGAGCCAGCTCTCTCCTACAACCAAACTGCAACACTTGGGAGCAGTCATCAATACCATGTCGTGCCAGGTTTTCCAGTCCCCAGGTTGTGGAAAGAGCCTTGTAGAGATCATCAGCCAGATACAGCAACATTAAATGGTTCCCCTGTCGCTGCTGTCCAAACTTCTGGGGAAGATGGTTTCCTGTATTGGCATCGTCCTGTGGGCTCGGCTCCACTCTCGAGCCCTCCAATGGTTCCTGCTTCCCTACCAATGAGCAGGAACCAGCCACTCATCCATCAAGGTCCCACTCCTGCCACAAATCCGGAGATCTTTCAATTGGTGGCATTCCCCATCTATCTGGAGGGGACTCCTGTTCAGGGACCTAGACAGGCTTGTGATAACCACCGATGCCAGCCTCCTGGGTTGGGGTTCCCATATGCAGGGCCAGATAGCTCAAGGCGTTTGGTCCAGATCGGAACAGACCCTTCCCATAAATTGGCTAGAGCTCAGAGCCATTTTTCTGGTTCTCAAGCATTTTCGGAAATCAGTGACCGGCTCTCATGTTCTCGTCCTTACAGACAACATGGCTGCAAAGGCTCATGTCAACCAGCAAGGGGGGACGAGGTCCAAAGCCCTCATGAAAGAGGCTCTACGGTTGGGGTTATGAGAAACACCTGTTATCGATCTCAGTGGACCACATCTCCAGGGTTGACAATTCTTAGACTGATTGGCTCAGCAGGAGTCTATCGACCAGGCAGAATGGTCCATTCCTCCATCTCTATTCAGGGATCTTTCCCTCAGATTCAGAACACTGTAGGTGGATCTTTTCTCCACTCCTCAAAACACCCAAGTCACCAGATTCTTCACCAGGTTTCCTTGCCAGGGAGCAGAGGGGACCAATGGTCTTCGGTGCAGATGACCCAAGGGTCTCCTCTACGCCTTTCCCCCGCTTCTCATCATTCCGACAGTAATTTGGAAGATGTTGGAGGAACATGCAGAGCTCTTCCTGGCACCCTATTGGCAAAGGAGGCCCTGGTTTGTGGACCTGGTCAACCTATTGGTGGCTTCTCCTTGGAGGATCCCTTCCCATCTAATCTCCCTTCACCAGGGGGCCCTGCTCCACCCAGAGCCCCAGTGGTTCAAACTGACTGTGTGGCACTTGAGCAGCAGCAGCTAGAAGGGGCTGATCTTCCAGAAAGGGTCATCCTCACTATCCTGGCTTCTCGCAAACCTTCTACAAGCATAGAAGTTTGGCATCTATGATGCCAAAGCAACATAGTTTGGCATCTATGATGCCACCTGGAAGGCTTTTTTCCGATGGTGCCTCAGGGAGGATCTTTCTCCTTCTTCAGCCCAGTTGGCAGAAGTTCTTAGCTTCCTTCAGCATGGCCTGGAGAAAGGTTTGGCCCCCAACACCTTACGCAGACAGGTTGCGGCCCTCTCCTCAGTCCTTTCATGGGGTTCGCTTCCTTCCTTATCCCATCACACTTCAATCAGGAGGTTTTTGAAAGGGGCTTCCAACCTGCACCCTCCAGTGGTTCACAGTATCCTTCCTGGGACCTTCATTTGGTCCTTAATGCCCTTACAAAGCCCCCCTTTGAACCCCTAAGAACAGTGTCTCTCCATTTCCTGACTCTGAAGGTAGAGTTCCTTGTTGCCATCACTTCTGCCAGGAGGGTTTCCGAGCTTGCTGCTCTTTCCTTTCATGATGATAGGGTTGTTCTTTGTCTGGACCCCTCATTTTTTCTGAAGGTTAACACCTGGTTTCACAGGTCCCAGGACATTGTTTTGCCTGATTTCTGTCCTCTCCCGCACCATTACTTAGAGCGGCAGTGGCACATGCTCGATGTAAGAAGGGCTCTTAGAATATACATTAAGCGCACTTCCTCCTTCAGGAAGTCGGAAGCCATGTTTGTTTCCTTTTTCTCTTCTCATAATAATATAATAACTTATAATAACTTATAATAATAATATAATAATATAATAACTTATCCTAATAGTAGGATAAGGCCTCTTATCCTACTATTAGCAGGTGGGTCAGGTTTTGCATTGAGCAGGCCTACAAAGCTGTGGCCCTTCTGGTTCCTCAAGGTCTGACGGTACACTCTACCAGAAGCGTGGCCACTTCTGCTGCCTGGATGACCCAAGCATCCTTGGAGGAGATTTGTCGTGCAGCCATGTGGACATTCCCATCTCCTTTCATCAGACACTACCGTCTGGATGCTTTTAGCAACTGCAGCCTTTGGCAGATGGGTGCTTCAACGAGTGGTTCCACAGTCGGTGTGATGAGCCAGATGAGGACCCACCCGTGGACATGCAAGCTTTGGTATGTCCCATCCTGGGCTCTCAATGCAGCATGGAGGAGAATGGGCGTTGGTAGAAGTTAACATGAACTATGCTGCGAGAGAGCCCAGCCCCTCCCTTGATTCGTCTGGAAAGGGTAAGACAAATTTCTGTATTTATTTTGGGCTTTCAGAGACACCTTTCAGTCTGTCAAGTATCTTCGCCAAAGCTGGGATCTCTCCCAGGGGCTGGCTTTTATATCTTAGTACAGACTCAGCTATGACATCATAGGAAGGAGTCAACCCATCCTGGGCTCTCTCGCAGCATAGATAGAAAGGGCGTTCACAGTAACTTCTAACAAAACCCATTTCTGGTACAATATAAAAAGCTGATGGGCATTGGATTTTATACAACCAAAAGCTCCTACATTTTTCCTTCTATTGGTAAACAAATATGCCAGTGTTATAAATATATGATTGGAGTATTGGTACAACTTAAAATAACCTCTCCAGCCTGATGCCTTCCAGATGTTCAGGGATTACAATTCCCAGAGTTTTGAGTCAGCATAACTGATTTTACTTATTACTAGAACTGATCAATAAAAAAAGTTCTTACACTCTCCAAGTACTTCTTGTCAGTTCTGCAAATCTTTTAGTTTTTAAGTATATAAGAGCCAAAGTTGTTTCATTCTACGTACTTGTACATGAGTGCCACCTATAAGTATCCTAGGTGTTTTCAAAATGACTTATCTTTCCCTCCATCTCAGTTTAATCAATAAATCTTGCAACTGGAGTATTTTTTTTAAAGTTATATATTTAGTTCAAAGTCACTTGAAGGTTTTTATTTGATACAGAATTCTGCAAGCTAAAGTTCAAACAACATTATATAATAAAACATCATTATACTATATTCTGTTTGGTCACAGGTTTAACTAAAAGGTTTGGAATTCAGCTTTTCAGGCTTGATGTGTTCTATCTAGAAAAAATTGTAAAAAAAATATTGGGGTGTTTTCCTGCAGTCTTCTGAATTGGCCATCAAGGGACTAGGATCTGAAGTCTGGATAACTTAAAGTAAGAGTTATCTTAGGCTATGCAAATCTTATTTTGTATGTTTGTATGGATATGTGCATGTGTTCAAGGCTATGAGGTGTCAAGCAGGCAAACCTGATGTTGACAAAACTCATCCAGTGCTAATTACTATGATTAAGACAGAAAACTTAGCAATCAAAATGCCAACAAATGCATGACAAGCTGATGTGATTTTATAAAATGTTCTTGCAAAAAGACAAGGGAAAAAAAAGAAAGTCCCTCAATGATCATTTGCTTGATATGCTCAAGATTAATAGGTAACATAATGTGCAAATACTTTTCAAACTGTGATATTGTCTTCTGATCCTATGAACAATTTATATTAAAGAAAAAATGTCTTAACAGGAAAGCAGGGGAATTATTTAATTTTGCATACATTATCCCTGCAATCAACATCTATACTGTAGAGAAACTATGAATTTAACTTTCCTATTTTACAAAATGATCAGGGGCAATTAATTTCCATTCATTAGCAAGTCCTATATATCTGCCTCAGTTGAAAGGAAATATATGTAATAAAAAATCACTAAAAGGTTTCTGCATGAATATTCTACTGAAAACATCAAAAGCAAAAGATAAATAATAATTGCCATTGCAGCAACATCAGAAGTAGTTTTATTGTTTAATTTTAAATGAGAATTAACATTTTTATATCCAAGAAAAAGTTGCTTAATCTTTTTTATAGTAATTAATTCTATTAAAAATTACAATTAAAAAGATAAAAACTAATACATTATAAAAAATAAAAAGAAGAAATAGAAAGTGCAGGAAAGATAAAATAGAAACAAAAAAGGAAAAAGAATATAGTAAAAAAAGAAAAAGTATAAAGAAATGACTTCCCTCTTCATCACAATTCTAAACATTTTTGGTACCTTATCACCTTCTCTTAAAATGCAACAAATGATCTATTTTTCCCATATCCCATCTATTATCTATAAAGAAGTCTATTAAAGGATTACCAGTGATAACATAATTACTTTAACTTGATCAAATAAACTCTATATTCCTTCCTTTTACTTGTATCAATGTTGATATTTAGTCCCTTCAAATATTGTAATATTACAATTTAATTTCTTTTTTTTTTCCTTTATCTTTTCTCACAAAATCTTCAAAACTTTAATAAGTTTGTTTTGTAGATCTAATATAGGAAAGTTGTCCAGGTTATTCTTTTGATTTGGTATTTGTATATATCTTTTAATTATTAAGGCATACAACATTTTAGATGGTCATCAGCCAGTTTATGTTATATGTCCAGTGTAGAATCTTTTTCCATGTCATTTCTGCAGTCTGCAATGTATAATTCCATTTTAAATCAATCTCAGTTTTGTCCAGTAAAACATGTCCTCTTCTTTGAAACACAGTCTATCTATAGAAGCAGTTAGTCTGAAAATTAATTTCTGGGGCCATTGTTCAAAAAATATCCTTCAATATATTGATTGTTAAAATATTTTCCTACATCATGTATTAGTAAATTAAATGTAAATGTTCTCCTTTAATTTAATCTAAAGATATTTAATATTAGTATCCATATAGGTGTGCTTAAGTAGCAACTACAGGAAGTCTGATACGTAGTGGTTTCCCATTTATCAGTTGCTCTTCTGGCCACACTGTCATTCAAAATGACTTTCAATAAACACTTTTGGACAGAGAACAACCATTCCAGGTTTCATGGAGTAGCCATCAGAAGGCAGAGTATGTACAAGCAATAATGATCCTACAAGATTACCCACTATTATTATAGTTGCTGAGGAGGAGAAAATGCAGTTTTATCTACTCTTTTTTGCCTTGGTTTCTTGTTTATTTTCTTTGGCAGCCACAGCACTCTGAAACATTGATAATCTTTTAGCATCCTTCTACCTTGTACTGTCAGCAGGTGTTATAAAAATGTACCTCAAATTTGCTTTTCTTTCCCTGAGCACTGGTTCTGTATACTCACACATATGGCTGTTTTCATCATTAAATATAAATTACAGTGTTCTTCCATTCCTGCTGTTTACTTCTCCATAAGACTTTAAGACTTTCTATGTACAGGAAATATATTTTTTCCTCCTTATTCTCACTAGCTACTTCAAAATTTCTGCAAATTATTGTGACCAAATAAAATGGGAAGCAAAGTCATTCAGATAAAGCAAGCTTCAAAATATATTGATGAGTAGTCAGATCCCATTATGCAAATGCTATGCTTTTTGCAAGAAATTATATACTGTTCACATGCAAAAGCTATATCTTCCAAAGCTGTATTAATTAAGGTAGATTGAAACAATGCTAGCACTGGATGACTAAATGTTCAAGGAAGATGTGCATGGCAAAATGTCTTTATCCTAGTGAAATTTGTAGTGCCTGCATGAGGTACACCATCTGAAACCAATCTTCTCATAAATTTAGATTTAGAAAATAATTTTATATTATTGAAGTCCAAATTTATTTTCCTCCATGGAGCAATAGATGGAACAGAAAAGATAAAGCTTCACTCTGTAGCCTAAAACTATGCATCTGCACACTCAGATATAGGTCAGATGTGTAACATTTGCTTTATGGAGACTCACATTGACACTTTGTCTGCTGTACAAAGAAGTAAAATACCACAAATTATTATGCTATCCTCATAAGGAATACTCTCAAGAAGGAAGCCTTAAAGAGAATCCAAACAGGTAAAATCCACTAGTGTTCCCAGGTACGTCAGGTGGTAATAATGAACTCTCTTAATGAAAAATTAATTGGTGGTCTTCAGCCAGGAGTTTTTTTTCTTAAATGTCTCATTGCATTAACTTTACCATGCCAAAAACAATAAATGCATCTGTGCCTTGGTACCAGCAAAAACATCACCTAGTTTTCTCACATTGCCCCTACTTTTTCAAAAGATTTTTCTAATATTGTAAATGGTAAGCACACATCTGCATGGTAAATCAGCTACTTATTTAGGCTTCAAAGAGCCTTGAGGGTCAGGAAATCCAACATGTATGTAAATTCCACATGTGGTCATATCTATGTAATCATCAAAATCTGTATCTGCTTTTGTCTTCAGATAAATCAGATTTCAACTTCACCAGTAGTTACAGCTTGAACATCAACTATTTGTAAAGAATCAATACTTAACTGTAGAAAGATAAATAGAAAACTGAGCCAGATTGATTGACTGAGGTAAATAGATGGAATGAATGATGTAAAAAGACAATATAAAACTAGGTTTTCCTGGCTGCATTCTAAAATAGATGAGAACAAAGCCAGTTGAATACTTTAATGAAACATGCTAAATGCAGAGAAGCAACCAATCAATGCATAATAACAAATAGCAAGCCATAAGCCAATCTACATAAGCATTTGATTCAATCAAGAGATATATAAAAGTACTTTCCAAACCATTTTCTCAGATGCCAATTTCTATCAATTTCCTTTTCTTTTTAGACAACAGTGATGACAGTTCTTTTGAATGACTACAGCTTCCACCCATGACTGAATATAGTGTGTTTCAATCTTATGTTGCATGCCTTACTGCTGAGAATGGTTTCAGTATAGCTTTGAGGACGGAAAGAGACACTACCTAAGGAGTGAAGCTGTGTGAAGCCACAGCCACATATGTTTTTAAGCACCACAGAGGTATACAGCTGAGAAAAGAAGAAAACAGAAGCTAAAGAAAGAAAGGGAGAAGTTCAATATTATTAATGACAGCAATAAGATAAATTCTAAATAGTTCATTTGGTATTTTGCTATGAAATCTTATGGAGACAAGAAGTGTGCAGCCAGGAATTTGGTGAGATTTTAAAAAACACTCTATTGCATGATTGAAAATATGGAATTGTGAACAGCTGTTCAATTATTTTGAGTTATTATCTTTCTGGCTGCATAGATCTGCACATTTTCAAATAATTAATGGCTTTTTTAAACAAATTGCAGTGCTTTCAGTTTTTAAATAACTTTCTGACATCTTTCCCAAAAATTATCCACTGATGCCCTTGTTTAGCAGTTTTTCTGTACAATCATAGAAAGAATAGCCTACTATTAGATCCAATTCCTAGACTGTGATCTTGAGCAAATATATTCAATATGTTCCCAGGAATGGAGACCTGTTTTAGCTGAACTCCTATTTTCATCATCCTGGATACTATCTGGGGCAGATTGAGATTGTAATCCAACATCATATTGGATTACAGTCTCAAATTCTATCTCCCATTTCCACCCAAGTGCTAAAATGAAAGATGAGATATGACTGGAAATTTGGAGCATGGTTATTCAACATGATACAAGAATTTCAGAATTATTAAGAGCTGTGGTGGCATAATGGTTAGAATGCAGTACTGCAGGCTACCTCTGCTGACTGCCGGTTGCTGGCAATTTGGCAGTTTGATTCTCACTGGTTTAAGATTGACTCAGCCTTCCATCCTTCCAAGGTGGGTAAAATGAGGACCCAGACTGTTGGGGGAAATATACTGATTCTGTAAACTGCCACGAGAGGGCTATAAGGTACTGTGAAGTGGTATGTAAGTCTAAGTGCTATTGCTAATTACTAATTACTATTATATATTTTTTCGAACACTAATTGGTTGAAATATGAAATATGAAATAGAAAATCTAAATAGTACATTGGCACTACAGAGGGAACATAAAATGCTTATTTTTGAGTGTTATTGTTAAAGTCTGTCCTATTTAATGAGAAGCGAGAATAAATGTCTTCTTCAATCAGGACAAGGAAATCTGATCAGTTCTATAACAGTAAGTACCCCTAGAGTTTAACAAGGGTGAATTTAGCACTTCAAGATAATTCATTTCCCTCTGACCATTTCAGACTTTATTACTTTTATGTAAATTGGAGGAAACTTTAAGATAAAGGATTTAGCCATTGATTTGCTCTGCTTTGTGTGCTATGAGTTCCTGATTATAAAAGACATTACACCTTTTCATACTTTCCTCTTTTTTTATAATTGAGCAAACATTTGAAGCCTGGAGTCTTTATTCTTCTTTACATGAAAATCATTGTAGAAAAAAAGCTAAGAAATAATCCATGGATTATGTTTCGCAAATATAGTAAGGTGATAGAAATACATTGTTATCCACATAGCAAAACTCTGTCAATGTGTGTTTCATGGTAGTTTAAGTATCAAGCTTGAACTCTTAAGGGCATCTCCAGAGAAAGGTTATGACTAGTTTGGGATCAGCTCCAGACCAGTGCAATTTCACAATATTTTGGGTGAGTTTAAGAATGGGAATTGGGTTTGTTGTAGTTCTCCTGTAATCTCTGGCAAAGCAGAAGAAGCATTGTCTCCCCTGGAGAGTTTCTGAGAGTTACAAATGGTCTGTCAGTCTTTCTCTATATTTCAAATTAGCCTTACTCTCAGACCAAAATCCTTAGTCCTGAAAAATAACTTTTATTTTCACTCTTCTTCTTTTTTCTGCATCTGTATAGAACCTTGGTATCATACCTCTCCTCTTCCTTACTTTCTACACTTATACCAAAGGCATGAAGACAAAGAATCATGCCTGCTAGTCATAAGGGACTCCAGAGCATTCATTAATAAAAACCAGCTCCACATGCGCAAAGGGCTTCTTTTAATGTGCATCATGATAAGCCTCAGAGTCCCAATTATAGACTACAGCATGGATTGTTATACAGATGCCACTGTGTCGATCCAGTCTTGTAAATTAATATTGTCAATTGGGTAGGCCGCATTAATTTTATTCCACACTTGATCAACTGGAATTTTATTCCAATTGATCCTTGTGCAAATATATATGTATATGTGTGTATACATACATACATACATACATATACATATACATATACATATACGTACGTACATACATACATACATACATACATACATACATACATACATACATACATACATACATACATATATATATATATATATATATATATATATATATATATATATATATATGTTTTCTTAGGTTTTCGTGGGTACTTACATGTGTGCTGTTTAGCTTCCTTCGGGTATTATCCCACCTCATTGTAGTTCTGTTAAAGTTGTAGCAACGTTTCAGCAGAATCCCATCTGCCATCCTCAGGCTTCTGTATGGATATGGGTCTTACTCTCACCTGCCATCATCAGGCTTCTGTATGGATGTGTGTCTCACAGCTTTTGGTTTCAAATTCGAGGCTGGTCCATTCTGATTGGCTAGGAGCCTGGGTCTGTGTTCACTGGACTTGGAGTTTGATTGATTGGTGGTTCAGGTTTCTTCTGTCTGTTTTGTGGCTTTGATTGGCTGGCAACACTCTGTTCTTGTGTTGGAGGCTTTCAGTGCAGCTTGGCTTCATGTGAAAGGATGGCTGCTATTCATCAGCAAGCTAGGTTTCACCTGGGTGCCTGGTGGGGGGAATGTTTGAGTTGGAGGCATCAGAGGGAGTCTGTCTGTGCTCAGGTGTTTGTCTGTTTTGTGGTGTGGAGATCTTTCTATTTGAGAGTGCAGGTTTCCAAATGATTGACAGTCTGCTGGAATCATCTCTTCTATTCATGCTTTCAGGTCTTTTTTCAATCTCTATGGCTTCTCTGATGATTCTGTGGTTGGGGTTTTCTATAGTGGCTAGAGTTTTAGTGCCATTGAAGTTGATGTTGTGACCTGTGGTTTTCATGTGTTGGACTAGTGAGGAGGAGTGTTCCAGCTTTTTTTCTGCATTTTTGTGTTCATCTAGGCGGGTACTTATTCTTCTATTGGTCTGTCCAATGTATGTGGCCGGGCATGATGTAAAGGGAATTTCGTATATGCCTTGGTTTTCCAGGTCAATTTTATCTTTGGGGTTTCTCAGGATGGCTGCTATTTTTTTGTCTGTTTTGAAGGCAGTCTTGATGTGATGCCTGTGTAGTATCTTACTGATTTTATCTGTAGTACCTCTTATGTAGGGCAAGACAGCTGTTCCATAGGTCTGTTGGTTTTCTAGGTCTCTGTTATGTCTTGGTGTGTTTTTGTGGATCAAGTTGGTGATTTTGTTTTTTTGGAAGCCATTGGCTGTCAATACTTCAGTCAGGGTGCATAGTTCAGTCTTTATATGTGTCTTGTCTGCCAGGCGTTTGGTTCTGGTAATTAGTGTTTTTGCCACGGAATTTATCTGTGCTGGGTGGTGGTGGGATTGGGCGTTGAGGTAGCGGTTGGTGTGTGTTTTCTTTTGGTATATGGTGTGTTCCAGTGTGCCATCTGTTCTTTTGTAGATTAGTACATCTAGGAATGGTAGTTGTTTGTTTATTTCCATTTCCATGGTGAACTTGATTTTGGGGTGTGTGTTGTTTAGGTGTGTTAGGAAATTGTTTAGGTTTTCTTTTCCATGGGGCCAAATCACAAATGTGTCATCGATGTATCTTAGCCATAGTTTGGGTTTGTGGGTGGCATTAGCCAGGGCTCTGGATTCTAATTCTTCCATGAACAGGTTTGCAATGACGGGTGACAGTGGTGATCCCATAGAGGCTCCTTCAATTTGCTTGTATCTTTGTCCTTTGTATATGAAATATGTGTTGGTTAGGCAGTGTTCTGTTAGTTCCATGAGGTCTTTAGCTGGTTGGTATTTATTTTTGATGATTTCAAGAGTTTCTTTTATTGGGACTTGAGTGAATAGTGAAACCACGTCGAAACTTACAAGCAGATCTTCTTGTTCCATGTGTAGATCTTTGATCATTTCTAAGAAGTGGTATGAGTTTTGTACATATGAAGCTGCGGTTTCAGCATGGGGCTGTAGTTGTTTTGCTAAGTATTTCGCTAGGTTTTGTAATGGTGCTCCTATGGAGATGACTATGGGTCTGAGAGGTATGCCTTCTTTGTGTATTTTTGGGAGGCCGTATAATTTGGGGCATCTAGAAGATTTTTATCTTGGGATGATCGTCTGTTGGATTCCTTTGCTTATGTGGCTGATTATAATTTTCTTCTTGGTTAATTTTTCTAGATATGTGGTTGGGTCTGTTTTTATAGGTTTGTATGTGGAGTCTTGGAGTAGGTCTGTCAATTTTGTTCCAGCAGACTGTCAATCATTTGGAAACCTGCACTCTCAAATAGAAAGATCTCCACACCACAAAACAGACAAACACCTGAGCACAGACAGACTCTTTCTGATGCCTCCAACTCAAACACCCCCCCACCAGGCACCCAGGTGAAACCTAGCTTGCTGATGAATAACAGCCATCCTTTCACACGAAGCCAAGCTGCACTGAATGCCTCCAACACAAGAACAGAGTGTTGCCAGCCAATCAAAGCCACAAAACAAACAGAAGAAACCAGAAACACCAATCAATCAAACTCCAAGTCCAATGAACACAGACCCAGGCTCCTAGCCAATCAAAATGGACCAACCTCGAATTTGAAACCAAAAGCTGTGAATGACACATCCATACAGAGGCCTGATGATGGCAGATGAGATTCTGCTGAAACGTTGCTACAACTTTAACAGCACTACAATGACGTGGGATAATACCCGAAGGAAGCTAAACAGCACACACACACATACATACATACATACATACATACATACATACATACATATATTTGTTTTCTGAGGTTTTCGTGGGTATTTGTATGTGGATCTTTGATTATTCGGGTTTTCTCCCGCGTAAAATTGGAAGTATCTAGGCAATGTTTCGATGAAGTCTCATTCATCGTCTTCAGGCTTGTTTCTTCAGCTCTGTCCTTCTCAGAGTAATGTGAGCTTGCAGCTGCTTCTTCCTTTTAACTGCTAGTGAGGGTGTGACTTGATTGGGTGGGGGTTTGACTGTGTTCTGATTGGCTGGGGGTATGTTCCTGTTTAGGTGGGGGCTTGGTTGTGCTGTGGTTAGTCTTAGTTGCTGGGGATTGAGCTGGTGAGCTGTGATCCTGTTGTTTGGCTTCGTGTTCGTGGTCGTGCCACATCTTCATGGTGGGTGTCAGTTCGCTTCTTGTATGGGTCAGAGGGGTTGAAGCGGGTAGTGGTGCAACTGCGGTACGGCTTCTGGTTCATGGTCGTGTCTCATCTTCTGTGTGGGTGTGAGTCTTTTTTCTACGTGGAAATCTGGTGGTAGCATCTTGTGTGGTACTCGTGGGTGTGGGTCTGGTGTCATTCTTCATGTTAGGTACTCGTTTATTAATGAGGGCAGGTTTCCAAATGGTTGGTAGGCGGGAGGTATCATCTCGTTTATTCATGCTGTGTGGGCACTTTTCTATCTCTATGGCTTCTCTGATTATTCTGTTGTTGAAGTGTTCGGTTTTGGCGATAGTTCTGGTATTTTTAAAGTCAATTTCATGTCCTGTGGCTTTGAGGTGTTGGACCAGGGAAGAGGTCAGTTCTTCTTTTTTGATTGAGTTCTTGTGTTCTTCAATGTGTGCACTAATTCCTCTGTTAGTTTGTCCTATGTATGTGGTAGGGCAGGCAGTGCAATGGATTTCGTATACTCCTTCGTTTTCTCACTCGATTTTGTCTTTAGGGTTTCTTAGGATGGTGGATATTTTTCTGTTTGTGCAGAATGCTGTTTTAATGTTGTGTTTTTGGAGGATCTTGCTGATTTTGTCTGTAGTGCCTTTTATATATGGGAGGAGGGCTTTGCCATTCTCTTGTTCTCTGTCTTGGCTTTTGGTTGGGGTTTCTTTTTGGATGAGGTGGATTATATATGTTGGATTATATATATTCATTTTCTTAGGTTTTTGCAGGTACTTACATGTATGCTGTTCAGCTTCCTTCGGGTATTATCCCACGTCATTGTAGTTGTGCTTTTAAAGTTGTAGAAACATTTCGGCAAAATCTCATCTGTCATCATCAGGCTTCTGTATTGTGTTCGTCTGTGAGTCAGGCTCTCATAGCCATTTAAGTTTTAAATTTGAGGCAAGCCTATTGTTGAGCCAGAATGTTTTTTTCTTCATCCTGATTGGTTGGGAGTCTTGGTCTGTGTTTATTTGTCTTGGAGTTTGCTGTGTTCTGCTTGATTGGTGTTTCTAATTTCTACTGTCTGTTTTGTGGCTTTGATTGGCTGGCAAAATTGTGTTCTGTATTGGAAGCTTTTAGTGTAGCTTGGCTCTGAGTAAAAGGACAGGTATCATTTATTAGGAAGCTAGGTTTCATCTGGATGCCTGGTTGGGGTGTGTTTGAGCTGGAGGTATCAGGGGGAGTCTGTTTGTCCCCAGGTGTTAGCTTTTTGTTTGTGAGTGCAGGCTTCCAAATGATGTCTGGTGGAATCATCTCTTCTATTCTCCCTACAACGCCTGGGCATGCTCCTGATGAGGTGGCGGATGGTTTCCTGAGGGATCTCCTTCCACATCTGGACTAAAGCATCCTCCCAACTCCTGGACAGTCTGTGGTGCGACGTGGCGTTGGTGGATGGAGTGAGACATGATGTCCCAGATGTGCTCAATTGAATTCAGGTCTGGGGAATGGGCGGGCCAGTCCATAGCATCAATGTCTTCATCTTTCAGGAACTGCTGACACACTCTAGCCATATGAGGTCTAGCATTGTCATGCATTAGGAGGAACCCAGGACCAACCGCACCAGCATATGGTCTCACAGGGGGTCTGAGGATCTCATCTCGGTACCTAATGGCAGTCAGGCCACCACCATCTCCACATGAACAGCTGTGCAGCCCCCTAAAGAAATGCCACTACACACTATTACTGACCCACTGCCAAACCAATCACGTTGGAGGATGTTGCAGGTAGTAGAACGTTCTCCACGGTATCTCTAGCCCCTGTCATGTCTGTCATGTGCTCAGTGTGAACCTGCTTTCATCTGTGAAGAGCACAGGGAACCAGTGGCGAATTTGCCAATTTTGGTGTTCTCTGGCAAATGCCAAACGTCCTGCACGGTGTTGGGCTGTAAGCACAACCCCCACTTGTGGATATCGGGCCCTCATACCATCCTCATGGAGTTTGTTTTTGGCCATTTAAGCAGCCATATGCACATTTGTGGCGCGCTGGAGGTCATTCTGCAGGGCTCCGGCAGTGCTCCTCCTGTCCCTCCTTGCACAAAGGTGGAGGTAGAGTTCTTGATGCTGGGTTGTTGCATCAACAACTCCTACGGCCTCCTCCATGTCTCCTAATGTACTGGCCTGTCTCCTGGTGGCACCTCCATGCTCTGGACACTACACTGACAGAAACAGCAAACCTTCTTGCCACAGCTCGCATTGATGTGCCATCCTGGATGAGCTGCACTACCTGAGCCACTTGTGTGGGTTGTAGACTCTGTTTCATGCTACCACTGGAGTGAAAGCACTGCCAGAATTAGAAAGTGACCAAACCATCAGCCAGAAAGCATCGGAACTGAAAAATGGTCTGTGGTCGCCACCTGCAGAACCACTCCTTCATTGGGGATATCTTGCTAACTGCCTATGCTATCCACCTGTTGTCTGTTCTATTTGCACAACAGCACGTGAAATTGATTGTCAATCAGTGTTGCTACCTAAGTGGACAGTTTGATTTCACAGAAGTGTGATTGACTTCGAGTTACATTGTGTTGTTTAAGTTTTCCCTTTATTTTTTTGAGATAGATAGATAGATAGATAGATAGATAGATAGATAGATAGATAGATAGATAGATAGAT
>BLBF01000041.1:6970113-6980214 GCA_015471245.1 Laticauda colubrina
TGTTTAGCTTGTCTACCTAACCCTGGTTGGGGAACCCAGGCTTAACATATATTATCTATAATATCTCAGATACTTAATGCCAATTGTCAGCACTATACACTGATGTCTTGCAACTTGGCTTCTCATAGGAAGTCTCTGATTTTATCAATGTACATCTACTATAAATGTCATTAAATGCAAAACATCATTTTGCAGCATGCCAGCTATCAAGACTGTCTGATACTAACAATTAAATACAAATTTAATTAGGTATCAATTTGCAAATATCCTAGAAACATTTCCTATCCAAGAATTATTTGAAGAATATTCAGCATAAGCATTCAAGACAAATGTTCAAGATATCCGAGCAAAGGCCTGAAGACAAGCTCTTACTTCATCAGTATTTTAAAACTTTCTTAATTGTAAAATTATTACATTCATCCTGCAGTTCTTTTTTGCATAATGTTGAAATATAATTTATTGATTACTTTTATTGTGAAGTGTGTACAGCTGGAGATTTCTCAGTTTTTGGAATTTTTAGAAATTAGCAAGTATTTTTAATTTTTGGTGGTTACCGTTTTGCAGCTATACCTGGTAAGAGAATAAAATGTTGTCATTTAACAATTGAGAACTACAATGTGAACATATCTGAATTTAAAGCAGATGTTGGAAGACCTAAGATAGCTGCTGAAGCTATCTTGGAGAAACAGACTATCAGTGGAACTTCCATTTTAATTAGGCAATTAAATTTAATGGAAGCCTAAAAAGTCAGTATGGCAGAACTGATAGTGAATAGAATCCGTGCAAAGTATTAAGAGTTACTCTTAATTATAATTAAGATAATAATTTGAAACAATTAGCTTCAGTACATCTTCCATCAAGATCAAGTCCTAGAACATGCCTTATAATAGCATTAGTCCATTTTGTCCAATTCCATCAGACATTGTCTAGCAGCACAGCTCCAGGGGAAAAAAAGTCTTCCAGACCTCTATGGATATAGCTGAAGATTGATTTTGTGAAATTAGCATTCAAAATTGTGTTCTAATGCTGAGCCATTGCTCTCAAAAATCTTGAGATGGTTGACCAAATTAGATATAAAGTAAGAAGGGGTGAAAAGAAAGATGTTTTTTGTGTGGAAAAATAAACCTACCAAAAGCTTCTGGAAATGTTATCATAGGTTAAAAAAAATAGCATAGTGGAATTAAATAGCAAATGCAATGCTTGTTATTGAGCAGTGGTAGCGCAGTGGTTAGAATGCACTATTGCAGTCTGATCTGCCCACTGTCAGGAATTCGATCTTGACCAGCTCAAAGTTGACTTAGCCTTCCATCCTTCTGAGGTTGGTAAAATTAGGATCCAAATTGTTGGGGGCAATATCCTGACTGAAACTCCTTAGAGAGTGCTGCAAAGTACTGTGAAGGATATTTATATAAGTTTAAATGCTATTGCTATTGCTATGCTATCTAAAGCAAATTGTGGTTAAAATATTTCTTTTGGAAGAGAACCATGCCTGCTTCCTCTCACTTCTATTTTGATAGAACTAAACTCATTAAGGCTGTTTCAGCAAAAGCAAGGTGATTTGTTTCCCTGAAATTCTTTCTCTATAGGACAGTATATTTTTATTTACTTTAAAATATTTGTAGATTGTTCAAATTCTTTGAGGCTTAGATAGTGAACTACAAATGATATTTATGTTCGTAACGTGCTGGAAAGAAATTGGTTTTGCTTTTTTGTTTTTAAATAGGAAGAAATGTTGTGTGAAATTCTCATTGGCAAATTATATTATTCATGCAGTGATCATGATTATAAAAGGCCCAAAGGATTCGTGTGAATGTTTTGTCTTTCACTGTTAATCTTCACTTATAAACCTGGTTCCCATGCTTTAATTCAATCCCAAGTAAGTCTTAAGGAAGAAACTGCTTCTATAGTGATGTTTTTAGATTGGAAGTGATAAGAGTAATATCTAACAGAAAATATTATGAGCCTTACCAGTTGTGGGATTCAAATAATTTAACAACTACTTCATCCAGGGCAGGGGTGGGATTCAAATGATTTAACAACCAGTTCTGTGGGCGTGGCTTAGGTGGTGGGTGTGACTGGGTGGTCATGTGAATGGGTGACCATGGCTTGGTGGTCATGTTATTACCTGAGTATGGCCAACTCAATATCACTCACATCGAGGAATGCATCTCCTCACCTGGCCTCTCATGACTGTGGGGATGTTGTAACAGTTGTAAGTGTGAAAAATGGTCAAAAGTCACTTTTTTCAATGCCATTGTAACTTTAAATGGTCACTCCATAAAAGCAAAGTACCAGCAAAGAAGGGAAAAAAGACTCCAGAGAAGTTCCTGAGAACAGAAGGTCTAATCCTGTGAAGAATGTAATAAGCATTAACGGAGAGGCAGTTTCTGTAAGCAACACCAGAATGTTTCCTTCCTGCCTTCCTTACAAGATTAGGCTAGTAAGGAAACAACTGGTTCTCTGAACTGCTTAGAATGTTAAGGCCCTGTCACACTGCCCAACGGATGCAAAACGGACACAACGGACGAGAAAATGTTCCATCCGTTGTTATCCGCTCTCAAAAGGGGCAAAAATTTGCATAACCGGAGCAGATAACACGGACGGGGGGAGGACGCAGGGCGGATGGAAAGCGGATGCGGAACGGAAGCCCAGCGGATGGAAGCGGATGGGAGCGGATGGCACATCCGCTACGCTTCCGGGGGACCTCAGCAAAGTGGACGTGGAACGGATACAGCGGATGCACAGCGGATGAAGCGGATGCACAGCGGATGCACAGCGGAAGCCTAGCGGATGCCGAGCATTAATTGCGCATGCAGGGAGGATGCATTGCGTCAGCCCCGCGGATATAATGGAAGCAGCTCGGAAGCAGGTCACCATTCAGAGGAAAGACCTGCTTCCAGACACATCAACTGCCTTGCCCGTCCTGCCTGCATGTCTGCCTGCATGTCTGCCTGCAAGCCTTGCTGCCAGCCTCCCTGCCAGCCTTGCTGTCTGCCTGCCTGCCAGCCTTGCAGCCAGCCAGTCTGCCTGCCAGCCTTGATGCCTGCCTGCCTGCAAGTCTTGGTTCATGCCTGCCTGCCAGCCTTGGTGGCTGCCTCCCTGCCAGTCTTCCTGCCAGCCTTGGTGCCTGCCTGTCTTCCTGCCTGCTTGCCAGCCTTCCTGCCAGCCTTGGTTCCTGCCAGCCTCCCTGCCAGCCAGCAACCCCACAACCATGCTGAAGCACAGCAAGCCTCAGCCATCTGCTGCTAGCCCTTGCAAGAGGGACAGGGCTACCATCCCGTCCCCTGGCCCTCACTCTGGTTCTGCTGGGGCTTCTGCAGCACGGGCTCGCTCTTCTGGGGCTGGGGCTTCTGCTGCTTCTGCTTCTGGAGGAGCTGATGACAAGCACTCCAGCACCAGCCACCTCCACAGCACCTGCACCCTTCACCCCTGAGACTGAGCGACCAAGAGGAGTGCCAGAGACTCATTTTTGTCTTATAGCTTGTTGTTAATAAAGTCTATTTTTGATTCACACGCTTGCTTCATTTCTTTTTTTTAATAAAGTCTTGCTGGAAACTTTTAGAAATGGTTTAAGCCTTTGCATGCTTGTGGGATGGGTTAAGATAGCTGTGGGATGGGCAGGGATACCTGTGGGATGGGCAGGTCTATCTTTGGGATGCGTAATAGCTGTGGGATAGATAAACCTCCAGTGCAAGCATAGTGGGACTGTATGGTCCACCCTCCCAGGTGCCACACCTATGGCCCTTTATTATCAATAACAATCAACTCTTTATTAAATGCCCTGTTCATTGTAGGGCCACTCAACATACATGGCCCAATCTCATCAGTGTGATGAGACAGGCTGAAGGAAGCATCCATTAAGCATCTATCATCCTGTCTTGCCACTCCACTGCTCCAGCTGGGGAGTTGCACCAGTGTTTCAGGAGGTTGCACTGCTTCTTCCCTTCACGTGAGGCTCTGTTGGGGCCTTGCACATTCTCAGTGTCTATCAGATTTTGCCCTTCCCTCCATTCCCCAGGCTCCATGTCCCCATTGCCTTGTTGGAGGTCCACGAGCCTGTTCTGCAAGACTGGGTAGCGGGTGCGCATGAGATTGTGCAGGATGCAGCAAGCTTCCACGATCCTCCTCATGGTCTCTGGGCAATGCTGCATGGTGGTGAGAAGTACCTGGAACATGTTGGCCAGGATGTCAAAGGCGTTCTCCACCACCCGCCTTGTCCTGGACAGCCTGTAGTTGAAGATCCTCTCTTCACGGGTGAGGCATCTGGAGGTGTAGGGCTTCATGAGGTAGGTTCTGAGGGAGAAGGTGTCATCCCCCACGATGAAGTAGGGCACATCTTGTGTGTCATTGGGCAGGGGGTCTGGATCTGGGAAGCCAGATGATGAGGTTGCATTCCAGCCCCTCCTTGAGGTGACTGGCGTCGTATACCTGGGCATCTGAAGCTGACCCATTGCCTGAAGCATCGATGTACATGAACTTGTAGTCAGCATCAACCATGGCAAAGAGGATGATGCTGAAGAAGCCCTTGTAGTTGAAATAAGTGGACCCCGATTTGGCTGGAGCTTTGCAGGCCACGTGCTTGCCATCAATGGCTCCAATGATGTGTGGGAAGTTCCACCTCTGATACCACTGCTCTGCAGCTTTCTTCCATCCTTCTTCAGTGGAGGGGCACTGGAGGAGCTCCTCCAGGTATTCTTCGATGATGGCCTGCACCACTTCTCTGACCACAATGCTGATGGTGTTGTGTGGCACCCTCCAGCCCTATTGCATGCTCCTGTAGGTGGTCCCTGAGGCCAGGTGGCTCAGAGTGAGTGCCACCTTGAGCCCAGGTTCCAGGCTGGGCTGGAAGTTGGTGTTTGCCTTGGTCAACCTGGGTGTCAGGCGCTGCACAAGTTCATCAATCATGGCTGGAGGCATCCTCATGAAGTTCTGGAATTCCCGAGTGTCTTCGTTCCTGAGCTCCACCATCAGCTTGTTGTACAGTCCGTACTCTGCTCTTCTCCCAATCCATCTTCTTACCCAGACGCTTCTTGGCCGCCCCTTTTTCTTCCCGTAGTAGAGTTCACAGAGCCTATAGATGGCTTCGCACTGTTGCAGAAGGATGGTGGCTGTCAAAAGGACTGTGTTACGATCCACGGTGGACATGACTGGATGCTGTGGAAGAGGAAGAGGCAGATGAAGGCTGCAGAGGTCTGCACCGCAGGGATGCTGTTCTGAAAGTGAGATCCAGATGTGTTGCTCCCCCTTTTTATAGGCCGTATAGATGTCCCTTTGCATCCTCTAGGCATCCTCTAGGCTTCCTCTAGACATCCTTAATATCCAAGATAGGTCCCCTCTGTGAACGTTTTTTCCGTTTTAAACGCTTTGTTTCCGTTCTGCATCGTTCTGCGTCCGTTCCGCTTCCTCCCTGCGTCCAAGCAGATGCGATTTGTGCGGGTGCGCAGCGGATACCTAGCAGATATAGCGGATGCGTAACGGATGCAGAACGGATGCATAGCAGATGCATAGCGGATGCATAACAGACGAATTGGATACATTTTCCGCTCAAAAGTTTTGGGCAGCTCAAAATTTTCTGAGCGGATGAAACGTCAATAGTCGGATGCTGGATGGATAGAGAGGAAGCAAAACAGAGGCAGTGAGTACATCACGTTAACCAACAGATGGCAAGGTTTTTTGTCCGTTTTACATCCTCTTTGCATCTGTTGGCGCAGTGTGACAGGGGCTTTAACAACTGGTTCTAGAGAATATGTGCGAACTGGTAATATCCCACCCCTGATCCAGAGTCAGGTTGGCTGTCATGGAAGGTGTGGTTCATCCCCATCCTCCAGCTTCACCATACATGTGGGACAAGCCTATAGCTGTGCGATGGCCAACCTGACCCTGGCCAAACCAGTTGTTAAATTACCCCCCCTATCAAAGTGGATCCTTGGTTCTGTGCTGCACTGCAATGGAGAAATGGGCAATGGAGTGGCTGGCATGAGGGAAAAAGGAGGAACAGGGAGAAGAAAGAGCCTTCTCCTTTCCTCGCACCAGTCCCTCTTTTGCCTGTTTTCATTGCAGCACAGCATAGCACCCAGGATCCACTTTGATAGCAGGCAGTAGTGGTGGTGGTAGGTAAATTAACAACCACTTTGCCTGAACTGGTGTGAACTGGTTGAATCCCACCACTGAATCTTACTCAAAACATCATCACATGAAATTCAAAGAAGTCTAACATTGCTATGAATGCTATGAATGAAAGAGGAAAAGGTAGAAGCCTTTTTCAGGGAAAGAAATACTTCATTCAGGTTAGGCTACCACAAGAGACAATCGTACTTTCTTTATCCTTGGTCCAGTCCTGAACAATTTATTGGAATGGGAGAGGCAAGTGATGAATAATCAGGTGATTGTGCTTCTCTCTGCACATGTCCTGCCCACAGCCTTGAAAATAATGTAAAATCCCACCACTGAGAATATATCATTATTGCCTGTTGTAAAATTACAGTCTAGTCAAGGGAATCTTATGTTATTATTCTGCATAATAAATAGAATGTCTAAAAAAGTCCATAATATTTATTCCCTGGGTGGAAGCTTCTGCATTGAATCCTGAGCTGTTCTGTTCAGATATAATTTATTAAAGAGGAAGACAGAGGGTTTCCTTTTTTATTAATAAATTTATTAATTGAACTAATTATTATTAATTTTTATATACAGGTAGTCTTCCATTTTTGGAATTGACTCAGAAATTTATGTTGCTAAATGAGACATCTGTTAAATGTGATTCACCCTATTTTATGACATTTCTTGCCATAGTTAAGTGAATCACTGCAATTGTTAAGTTAGTAATACAATCATTAAATGAATATGCTTTTCTATTAAATTTGCTTGCCAGAAAGTTACAAAAGGTGATCACATGATCCCAGGACATGGCAACCCTCATAAATCATTTAAATATGAATCATTTGCCAAGTAGCTGAATTTTGATCATATGATGATGGGAATGCTGCAGTGGATGAAAAACAGTCATAAGTCACTTTTTTCATTGCTGTTATAACTTCAGATGAACTGTTTGTAAATGAACTGTTGTAAGTCAAAGTCTACCTGTATTTTACATGTTAAAAAAGTACCTTTGGCAATTATATATCTTAACTAATAATACACATTTCTATAAACTCCTTTTCTTTTTTTTAACCATCATCTCACACTCACACTAAAGCTTTTGTTTTTCACTTCTTAGCTTGTCTCCCATACTCCTCTCTTACATTTCTGTCTCTATTTACCACTTCTTGACCTTTCCTCTTAAACATTTCTTCCTTCTCTATTGTATTCCATTGTCTTATTTTCAAGTTATCTGCTCTCACCTCTATCATTCTCCCAAAGATTTATCTTTGCAATTCCAATTCCTGTTTAATTTCCCTTATAATACTGTCCCCTTGGTTTACATCAATCATTACATTTATTTTTATTTCCTTTTTATCTTTGGTTGCTCTTTCGGTTGGCTCCTCCTTTTCCTGGACCTCCTGCTTTCCTCTTGTCATTTGTGTCTCAATTTTCAGCACTGGGTCCATGTTTTGTATTTCAAAATGTTCTCAAATCCTCTTGTCAATATATCTTTTATTTCCTGAAGATCCAATGCAATTTCTTTGCAAATTCCACTCATCTTTTTTTTGTTTCTTTTATTTCTTCCCAGCCAATTGTCCAACTGTCTTTTATCCAAGCCAAAGCTACTTTTCAAACTAAAAAACCAATATCCAATATCCAGAGAACTTTATGTCCCAAAATAAATCAATCTGTTCATTTAAATAGTACAAGAGTGAGATTTTCATACATCCCTCTACCAGTTGAGTCTTACATTGTAGCTTTCAGGGTCTTTCAATAATAAAATTCTCTTATTTCTCACTTTTAATTCTCCATGCCCCAGATACTAGGTCTGAAAAAAGTACCTTATCATAGCTGAATTCTCCATACTTGTACTCTGCTGCCAATTTTGAATATGAAATACTGTATTTGCAGATGTTATAGAACATGTTGCATTGTGGTTGTTTTATATTGTATTTTTATATAAGCACCTCAAATTATCAATTCTAATGCGAATCAGACACATTATACTCTAAATGGTTTTAAGACGTAGCAATTGATAACTTATTTTAGGTGATTTATGAAGGCTTAAGAATCTTTCCTCTTTTATTTTCTGTTAGTATATTTAAATCAAAATGGCAGCTACTTATGGTAGCTTTAAAATTCAAGACTGCCATGGCTTTTTCCTTTGTTAAACCATAAAGTGTTTTAGAACTCAGAATTCTATGTTATTGACATGTGAATCAATATAAGCAAAAAAAAAGAAAAAACCAAGGCAAACTTTTTTTATAAGATAAATAATATAAAACTGATTTTATGCATAATTATAAGGCTTTCATTCTCTCTCCAGGGAAAGATTGAGGTGATATGAACTGTGAGATGGATGTATAGGTGGGCTCTTTCCCTCTATGTTTTCCAATCAGCAGATCCAGTCAGCAGATATAAAGCAATTATAACTTGATAGCAATTTGATCTGCTATTGGTTTCTTTGTGATAATTTAGTTCAAAGGCTTGCTTTCTCCAGGGCAGAAAAGGATAGACAATGAAGTGCATAAGTCCATACTATTGCCCAAAGGCACACTTGAAATGTTTCCAAAGGGCCATCAAATATTCTCTCCAGAAAAATAATCTTCTGCTAACCATATGCTTGGAGTGCCAAGTATTTTAGCACTTAATCAGAAATTGATCAATATAGAGCTATCACCAGAATATCTTATTGGTAAAGCATATGCAGAACTTCAGCTAGTTAATAGGCTCTTCATCACTGGAGAGAGAAGGTGGAGGAGATGCTACTTCAATAGTGCATCTTGAATTCCATCAATATGAAAAAGGCATGGAAATGCCTGTCATACAAGCCATTATCTCTTATTTTCTTTCCCTTAGTGCAAATTAAAATTGGACAAATAATGAAAACAAAAGTTGGAATATAGCAGCAGGTATGACTTGTGCCAGGTTAGCAATGGAATAATATTTATGTTACATTTTTCACATTGTAAATTGAGGCATTATGGCAAAACAAGACCTGATGGTGCAAAGTAGCAGAAAGACATCTTAATCCATTGTGCATTTTGCAGAGTGTCAGCATTTTCTTGGTGTCCCATCCTAGCCTGAGGTGACTTGTCAAATGTGATTGTCAGCTCTGATTGGATCCCTTCTTTCCTCTCGGAGTTCTAGTGTCATAAATCTTTTTCTTACCTGAGCTTCAAAGCTGCAAAACATCAACTATACTGAAGATGCTTTTTCTTGTAAATTTCTAACCCTCTTGATACAGTGGGGGGTGGGGGGTGGGGGATGATTTGGTAACCTAACTAGCTCAGCTTGGCAAATTTTTTCTCCTTGATCAGAGCTCATATTCCAAAGAATTCATGGCATGAGTGAATAACGTTTTCTTTGTCTGAATAATGAAAGAAATTTCTCAAATCTTATCAAGGCTATTAAACCAAATTAGATGGTTATCTCAGAGTGTAAGTAGACAATGTGGGATTATAAAATACTGAAGCATCCTATGAGAGACTTCCAGGGGATTGGAAGTGTTTGCATATGCTTAGCTTCAATGGTGAATCTTATTGGGTTGGAAAGGAGAATGGGTATAAGATATCTGATCCTTTGCCTCAAACACTAACATGATTGTTTCTATCTGAACTAGGGTCATACTAGGGGAGGGGGTTTCCTCCTCCATTTGGCTGAATAATCTTTTACATTTGGTTTTCTTCCCCCCCCCATCCAGATTCATTTTTCTTATACTTTATTCTTGATGATTTCATATTCTGTCATCCTGAGAAATATTCTTTTTAAGCAGTATGTCCAATAAATATTCCCAATTCAAAATAAATTATCTTGCATTTTATAGAGCCTCTTAAAGCCCCTCCTGAGTTTATTCTTGAAAGGAGTTGTATATGATAAGCATTGTAAAATCTCCTTAACTGTGTACATTACATTTAATAAATTGTTTTGGTGGGGGGTGGGGTTTGAGTAAGAGGGATGAAAAGGGAATGAATGAATGAATGAATGAATGAATGAATGAATGAATGAATGAATGAATGA
>BLBF01000041.1:6980224-7010927 GCA_015471245.1 Laticauda colubrina
TGAATGAATGAATGAATGAATGAATGAATGAATGAATGAATGAATGAGTTCCAAGTTGGAATGTTAGGCATCTTTTCCCTGATCAGTTTTAAATAACACTGATGTCCCTCCAGAGTCTGGTCTAAACTGAAGAGAAGGTCCAGTCTGAGATATTTTACTACCTGAAGTGGAAACCAAGCTGATACCCTTTCATAAGTACATATGATAACCACACCAGGGAAGTTGAAGATAATTCATGAGTGGAAATGTTAGATTCTATGAAATTGACTACTATGCATATTTCAATATCAATTGCCTTCTCCTACCTGATAGGACTATCTACTGTTATACCACCAGAAATATAAAAATCCCTAGATAGATAATAATTCATGTATGGCCCAGCCATAGTTCCTTCCAGTTAATGTTTAGAGGAGTTTTAGTTCCATAAATGTTGGGAACAATGCTTAATTTCAGAGCTGGCAGGTCTCTTTTGTGCCCCAGTGGTATACATTAAACTACAGAAATCCAAATTCAGTATTTTTAAAAGAATAGAAATTTAAAATCAGACACACAGTAAATACATCTGTCCATAATTTATGATAGCTCCCAAAACTAGAAAAGTCATAAAATGAGGTAAAACTCACATAACACATTTCTCACTTAATAAACATAAATTTTTGGCTCAATTGTGGTCGTAAGTTGAGGACTACCTAAATAGGTCTAAATTCTGTTTTTGGCTTAATTGTGAAAGGAGCCCTTACAATTTTTGATCTTTATGTTTCACTGGGATTCTGTGGGGCACAGATATGAAGAGAGATCTGCTTCCATTCAAGACAAGTTATTGCAGTTTAGAAACTAATTTTAGAAAATTATCAAAAATGGAAAGCAAATCATACTCGTCTTTGCTTTGGGGGAAGATCTCTGTCAAAAGGGGACTCAAAATCCTTTGTTAGAAATAAGCAGGCTGAAGTCAGTGGTAGACAGATTCTAACAAGCTGCTCCAGCTGAGCACTTCCATGACTAAAATGCATTCAGCCTTCAGCAGTCATGAATGTTCTCCCTTGGCAATAATTCAACTAATGGGTAGTGAAATAAAACTCAGCAGATTCCTGCCAGGACAACAGGGTTAAGTGTCCCAAGCTGCCAGTAATATACAGCTTGAATCCGTACCCAGGGCAGAACAGTCGGATGTTTACGGGGCTACAGTAATATGCTGCTTAAGTCTCCAAAGGCATTTTTTGGCATCTAAATTCAGTTAGCTAAAATAAAGGACAAATGACAGAGAAAAAATGAAGGGGAAGAATAGGCCAAAATAACCTGATCTCTCTCTCTCCTCTCTTCTCTCTTCTTCTTTCTCCCCCTCTTTGTGGGCACATAGACATACAGATGCAGGTTTTTGTAGAGAGAGGGAGGGAGAAAGATGATTAAAACATCAAAAATTTCAAAAAATAATAATAATAAATGAAATTTTCAGAAATAGGCATGGCATTCTTTTCTTATTAAAGAGCATTAACATATGAGGTACTGTACTTCATTGAAACTGGCCTGGAACTTCAGAATTTGCATCTTTTTCATTTTCCTTTATTCTTTCCATTGTCTTTTTACCAATGATTATATCAAAAGACTGCCAAATATTGAAATGAATAATTCTAGATCAAGACCATATATGTTTGCATATTTTAAAACTGCAGTATTTTGGATCACTAATTAACACAGGATATTTATGGGCAGCATCTCAAAAATAGTAAATATATTTTTCCATTTATATCTTAAACTGCATTTAACTTATCTGTAATTGCTTAGTTGTACACTTATGATCTATCTCAGGGCTGAGCTTCAAAAATTTTAGCAACTTGTTCTCTGCCTGGTTGCTGGGTGGGCGTGGCTATGGTGGGTGTGACCTAATCAGCCTCCTGCACCATGGTGGGGGGGGCGTTTTTGCCCTCCCTGGACTCCAGAGGCTTTCCTCAAGCCTCCAGGAGGCAAAAATAGCATCCCTGTGCTCTGGAGGATCTCTGGAGGCTAGAAATGGGCCTGTTTACAGCCTTCCATAACTTCTGGGAGGCCCATTTTTCACGCTCCCCAAGCCTCTGTGCAGGCCCTGTACTTACTTGGCATCCAAAACGGGCCACATGGGGACTCCTTGGAGGGGAGGGGCAGGGTGGGTGGGGCTAGCCAGGGTGGAATTTACCAGTTTGCTGAACCAGCCATTAAAAATGATATAGTTAACTACCAGTTTGTTCGAACCGGGGCGAACCTGTAGCAGCCCACTCCTGATTCATCGTATGTAGGACTATTCAGTGACTACAAAACATAAACCAAATATTCATCCTCAGAGTTTAACAAAACATTAAATGCTTGAAATGGCAAATGGTGGGTTTAAAACATTAATCAAAGCTGACTTCCTTTCCCAATAGGTTGCAAATGTATATGGAAAAAGAATTTGAATCATCTGATTTAGCTGATTCATGTGAGAAATGTTTTCAGTTTGGATCTAATTATTAAATCATTGATTCTGCCATAACAATAAATTAATCCATTTCTTCTCCAATTCATAAAGATGTCTTGGAATATTGCAGCAAAAGGATTGCAGCCATACATTATGAAATTGCTACTATATTTCCAAATATGTTTGTTTGTGTTTCCATAATCTAGGATTAGTTGACTAAAAAGTATAAATGTCCTAAATATTTGGGAACTATTTACAAACTTAGTTTAGCCCATTATAAAGGCTAGATTGTCATTATATCCATTTTTAATTTCACTTCTGCAAATTCCACTGAAATTGATGGTGAGTAGAGCAAGAGAATAAATACCTTTTCAGTTTGATTCCTCCTTGTCTTAAAAAAATAACTCTCAGAATAGTTTGAATAATGGCTGGGAATTCTAGGAAAAGTAGTCTCAGTACATTTGATACATTTCTTTGAAGGAGTCTTAGCATCAAGCAACTATTCCCTTACTGTATTTTGATAACATCTTATACTCTTAAGTAAATCAGAATTGAAATATAAATTCTATGAGAGCTCATGGCTATATAAGGACATGTACATGGTCAAGGTTTATCAAAAAAATCTGCTGAAGAAGCAGTGCCATGAAAGTTTAAGATCCCTAGTTTTCAAGCAGTAGACTTCCCTGATTTCACAAGAATGCATGTAAAGAATTAGTCTTATACATGCAGTATGGCAAGGATGGAGATGGGAGAAGGTTATAATGCAATTTTGTACATTGCAATAGCAATAAGACTTCTGCTTTACAGTGCTTTACAGCCCTCTCTAAGCAATTTACAGAGTCAGCATATGATTGCCAAAAATCTGGGTCCTTTTACCAACCTCAGAAGGATGGAAGGATGAGTCAAGCTTGAGTTGGTCAGGAATGAACCTCTGGCAAGTTCAGCAGAATTAGCCTGCAATACTGCATTCTAACCACTGGGCCACCATTGGAAGAATGTGTTCTGTGAATTCTATGAACTTTACATTTGACTAGATATGCAAAGGATTTTTGCCCTTATTTTTGACATTCTTTGCCTACTTTTTGGACATGTGCAGGGTGGGAGGAGGAATCCTTTTGGGACAGCATTGACTCATGGTAACTGCATGGATTAGTCCCTGAAGTTTTCTATTCTACTGCTATGTCTGTTTTCATGGCAACATTTTTGAAAGCTGGCTTTGAACCTAACACAGGACTAAAGCTCATAGTCTCCTACATGATATGCTTCTGAAATGCAACAATGGCAAGTGTTTCAGAAAATATCAGCCAACTTGTACTTTTCCCTTGCTTCTCATCATTTCACCTTCAGTTTCCTCTGAATGAAAGACAGTCTAGATTCATTCTTGATTGGTAGCTCCCACCAGGGTTTTGTTCTGCCTACAAGCATCCTGAGGCTACTTTTAAGATTACTGGTTTTTTTTCTTTCTATCTCTCTCAAACACACACTTTTTTTTCTTTCTTTCTTTCTTTCTTATTTATTTATTTATAGCACTGCAATTATACATCAGTAAGCCACTTATAACTCAAGTACTAAAACAGTAAAACTGATAAAACCACACCATTCATTAAAACAGTGCAAAAATAAATAATATGCTACCAATCAAAAAGTGGATAGAGAGCAAAGATCTCCAAATGGTTATCAAAGAGCTCTATTTTTGAAAGCTGACCATAATATTTATTTATCATATGGCAAATACATGGACTTATGGTGGTTCAAATGTTAATGTCCAGTCCACCCAGCCATTCAAGGACAGGGTGGTCTATGTTGAAAAAATCAGTCATTGAGCTGGTGTAAGCTCTTAATGGACATTCGGACACAATGTGATAGATATTTTATCAAGAAGTACCACCGTCACACTGAGGAGTAGAAACAAGACCCCACTTAAACAATGAGTCCTGGCAGATACCATGTTGGGTATGGATCCTGTTCAGAGTTGACCATTGCCATTGCCATGTATTTAGAGATCCAGGAGTTCTGCAAAGATGTCTGACTGCCAACTGTCTTTAACTGCCAATTCTTCAATGTAGTCTGGCTGCCAATTGTTGCTAGCCGTTTGGTTCACTCGACCATGCTATCCAGGGTGCACCACGAGGAGGCAAACTGGTATCACACCCATGACCATAATAGAGCTAATTAGATTGGTCATTGAGGGCCTTTATCCCATAGAGTTTGGAATGCAAACTCAATATTCAATTTTATTTATTATGCTGCTCATCTCATCTACAGGCAACTTTAGGTACCTTACGGGAATGAACACTGAGTGGATAAATACTGTTTGGATCTTCACCTCCTGGACTGGACGAGGATTCCTGAAGCATCTGCATATGAGGAAATCTGACCAGCTAGAGGCAGAGATATCTTGTAGATATCTTGGGGCCCTACTTTGCAGGAGCTTATAGATTAAAATGAACCAATGAAGCACTTACAGTATAAGTATTATACTAAACTGGCTGATATCAGTCAGCATACAGGCAACTGCATTCTTCACAAACAGATTCTGGATATTCTTCAGTGTAGCCCCACCTATAGTAGATTTCATTAGCCCAATTAATAAATTATGAGGGATTGACTGATTGATATATAAGACTGTCTAACTCAATAATCTGAATCTAAGTGACAGACAACAGCAACAAAGTAAACCATAAAAGAAACACACAACATTAAAACATACACAATATATCAATATGAATATGAAATGCAGAATATAAACTCTAAAAACAGCTGCAATTAGCATGCTGACTATAACTTGGATATAATTTCAACCTGTTTGGTCTAGGTGCAGTGCTGAATCCAGAAGCATCCTCAAAGTTGTAAATCTGGTCATTCAGGGAGAATGTCTCCCTCCCCCTACCCACCCTGAGCCAATGGTAGAGCCACTGAACAACTAACAGGTGGTTTCTGATCAAATTCCACTCTATCTCTTGTTAGGATTCCACTTGAATTTGTCTAGACCTACATTGCATTCAAACATCAAGTGAGGATCTCTTCTGTCCAGTTCTAGGTAGAAATAACTACAGGTGAAACTCAAAAAATTAGAATATCTTGCAAAAGTTCATTTGTTTCAGTAATGCAACTTAAAAGGTGAAACTAATATGAAATAGACTCATTACATGCAAAGCAAGATAGTTTAAGCTGTGATTTGTCATAATTGTGAAGATTATGGCTTACGGCTCATGAAAACCCCAAATCCACAATCTCAGAAAATTAGAATATTGTGAAAAGGTTCAATATTCTAGGCTCAAAGTGTCCCACTCTAATCAGCGAATTAAGCCATAACACCTGCAAAGGATTCCTAAGCCTTGAAATAGTCTCTCAGTCTGATTCAGTAGGAATCACAATAATGGGAAAGACTGCTGACTTGACAATTGTGCAGAAAACCATCATTGACACCCTCCATAAGGAGGGAAAGCGTCAAATGGTAATTGCAAAAGAAGTTGGATGTTCCCAAAGTGCTGAATCAAAGCACATTAATAGAAAGCCATGTGGAAGGGAAAAGTGTTGAAGAAAAAGGTGCACAATCAGCAGGGATGACCACAGCCTGGAGAGGATTGTCAGGAAAAGGCCATTCAAAAGTGTTGGGGACTTTCACAAGGAGTGGACTGAGACTGGAGTCAGTGCATCAAGAGCCACCAAACACAGACGGATCCTAGACATGGGCTTCAAATGTCATATTCCTTATCTGGGCTAAAGAAAAACAGACCTGATCTGTTGCTCAGTGGTCCAAAGTCCTCTTTTCTTATGAGAGCAACTTTTGCATCTCATTTGGAAACCAAGGACCCAGAGTATGGAGGAAGAATGGAGAGGCACACACTGCAAGATGCTTGAAGTACAGTGTGAAGTTATTTATTTGTTTGTTTGTTTGTTTATTTATTTAGCCAAACAATTATTAGATAACGTGTAAGTATAAACATGGTTATAAATACATGAAATGGATACGAATAATAAAGAAAGAAACAATGGGACAGGGATGGTAGGCACGTTTTGGTGTGCTTATGCACGCCCCCTACAGACCTCTTAGGAAAGGGGTGAGGTCCATAGTAGACAGTCTAATGTTGAAGATTTTGGGGTTTGGGGAAGAAACCACAGAGTCAGGTAGAGTATTCCAGACATTGACTACTCTGTTGCTGAAGTCATATTTCCTACAATCAAGTTTGGTGCAGTTTATCTTTAGTTTGTCTCTATTTTGTGCTTTTGTATTGTTTTGGTTGAAGCTGAAGTATTCATTGATAGGTAGGACATTGCAATATATAATTTTATGTACTATGCTAAGATCGAACTGAAGACGATGTAGTTCTAGCTTGTCTAGGTCTAAAATTTCAAGTCTGGTGGCATAAGGTATTCTGCTACGAGTAGAGGAGTGGAGGACTCTTCTCGGAAAATATTTGTGTACTTTCTCAATTGTATAAATATCAGATAGGTAATGCGGTTTCCAGACTGATGAGCTATATTGAAGTATTGGTCTAGCAAATGTTTTATATGCTCTAGTTAGGAGAGTGATATTACTGGAGAAAAAGCTATGCAGGATTAGGTTAACAACTCTTAATGCCTTTTTGGCTATGTAGTTACAGTGGGCTCTTGCACTTAGACCATTTGAGATGAGTACTCCAAGGTCCTTGACAAAGTTTTTGTCATCAACAAGGTCTTGACTATTCAGCTTGTTTTTGGTTTTTTGATTTTTTTTTTGCCAATATGTAAGATTTATTTGTTGAGATTTGAAGTTGCCATTTGTTTGACCATTCTGACATATAGTTGAGGTCTTTTTTAAGTTTCCACAGTCTGTGTTGATTTGAGGAGCCATGTCATCTGCTGGTGTTGGTCCACTGTGCTTCATTAACTCCAGGGTCAATGCAGCCGTCTACCAGTAGATTTTGGAGCATTGCATGCTTCCTTCTACAGACGAGCTTTATGGGGATGCTGACTTCATCTTCCAGCAGGACTTGGCACCTGCCCACACTGCCAAAAGCACCAAAACCTGGTTCAATGAACATGGGATTACTGTGCTTGATTGGCCAGCAAACTTGCCTGAACTGAACCCCATAGAAAATCTATGGGGTATTGCCAAGAGAAAGATGAGAGACATGAGACCGAAAAATGCAGAAGAGCTGAAGGCTGCTATTGAAGTATCCTGGTCTTCCATAACACCTCAGCAGTGCCACAGGCCGATAGCTTTCATGCCACACCATACTGAGGCAGTAATTGCTGCAAAAGGGGCCCAAACCAAGTACTGAGTACATATGCATACTTAGACTTTTCAGAGGTCCAATATTGCTCTATGTACAATCTTTGTTTTATTGATTGCATGTAATATTCTAATTTTCTGAGATTGTGGATTTGGGGTTTTCATGAGCTGTAAGCCATAATCATCACAATTATGACAAATCACGGCTTGACCTATCTTGCTTTGCATGTAATGAGTCTAACCCATATATTAGTTTCACCTTTTAAATTGCATTACTGAAATAAATGAACTTTTGCACAATCATCTAATTTTTCAAGTTTCACTTGTAGATGTCATAAGCATATTGATGATGCCTGATTCCAAACTGACAGATAATTTCCCTCAATAGCTCTAGGAATGTTAATTAGCATTGGAGAGATAATCAAGTCCAGCAGTACTTCATTGCATTTAATGAAAAGAAGGACTAGTGGTGACATGATCTCGGTTTTCCAATCTAAGGGGCTGCTGCAAAGAAAAGGGATTCAACCTATTCACCAAAAGCACCTTAAGGCAGGACAAGAAGCCATGGATGGAAACTAATCAAGGAGATAACCAACCTAGAATTAAGAAGAAACTTCCTAGTAACAGTAAGGACAATTAATCAATGGAACAACTTTCCTCCAAAGGTTGTGGGTACTCCAACGCTGAAAGTTTTTATGAAGAGATTGGACAACCATTGGTTGGAAATTATATATTGTTTCCTGCCTGAGCAGGGGGGTTCGACTGGAAGACCTCCAAGGTCCCTTCCAACTGTGTTACTCTGTTATTCAGAACATAATTTTAAAAGGGTCAATAGCTCAGCCATTCATTCCCTACTACTGACTTTACTGCCTACTCAATAAAGCAGCAAAATCACTGATACTACATCTCAGAATTGTTGCAGAAGGCCATATGATGATTGAAGGTAGCAAAAGTGTTTAAAAGTTCTCATCAAACAAAGAAAACTGCAGTCCAAATATCCTAGTCCTGGTAAAGGTCACCCACAAGAATGACCAGGGTTTTTTTTGTTACACACTTATATCTCAATTCTGAATGAAAGGGATTCAGATAATCAGCTTCATCTGGGATCCTTTGCAAGGTTTGAAGTCTTATCACTTTATTGAACACCTTTCCTAAAAAGAAAGATTAAAGATTAGGCAGAAGTTGTCTAACATTGTGGGGCTGAGAGACAGCCTGCTTACAAAATGGCATATCACTGTCTCTTTAAAGGCAGCAGTATCAATCCATCTCTCAATCCATCTCTCAAAGTGACATTTGCCACCCCCACCCCATTCTCTCACCTCAACTTCACCAGATGTTACCATCCAATTCCAAGTGAATATAAGCACTTTTATAAGAAAATACTACAGTAGCCTGATCTTCTCTGTCATAAATCGAAGAATAATATGGCTTGAAAAAGGATGTTTAACCCATTCTTCCCATGCCAATATCAATGTTATTAGTAACTGCACATGGAAGCAAAATGTACAGAGATGAAATCTATCTTGGTTTAAAAGAATCTCCTCAGAGCTTGGTCCCGCCAATGTTGTGGAAGAAAACTCCCAGTATCTCCCACTGATATCTGTTGATTGCTGGAGTTTGGAGCCATCTCCATCACTATAATATAAATGGAGTTTGGAGCTATCCCCATCACGATATTCTATAATGCGCCAGGGATGATGATGATAACATGTCAGTTACAGAAGAGAAATTCAAATCCTTCATTCTACAGAAATTCTTAGGCAGACTGCACAGCCATCTGCTGATTGGCTTCTAATGCTGAATCCATTATTGAACAGCGTGCAAAATAATTTATTTTATTTTATTTATTTGATTTGTCAAACACAATTTAATAGGGATAAGAATAAACATGAGTGTGAATGCAGGAAATAGATATGAATAAATGGGGACAATAGGACAGGGATAGTACGATTGTGTACTTATGCACACCCCTTACAGACCTATTAGGAATGGGGTGAGGTCAATAGTGGATAGTTTGAGGGTAAAGGAAGTGGGAGTTTGAGGATGTAAAACAGAGTCAGGTAGGTAGTTCATTCCAGGCATTGACCACTCTGTTGCTTAAGTCGTACTTTCTGCAATCAAGTTTGGAGCAGGTTACATTGAGTTTGTATCTTTTGTGTGCTCTTGTATTGTTGCAGTTGAAGTTGAAGTAGTCACTGACTTGTAGGACATTGTAGCAGATAATTTTGGGTACAACACTTAAGTCCAACCATAGGCAGCATAGTTCTAGATTGTCCAAGCCCAAAATTTCAAGCCTGGTGTTGTAGGGTATTCTGTCGTGAGCAGACAAGTGTAGTACTTTATTTCTTGAGAAATATTTCTGGACTCGCTCAATTGTATTAATGTCCAATATAAAGTGCCGACGGTTGAGCTGTATTCGAGTATTGGTCTAGCGAAGATTTTATATGCCCTTGTTAGCAATTCAGTATTAACAGAGGAGAAGCTTCGTAAGATTAGATTCACAATTCTTAATGCCTTTTTCGCAATGCTATTGTAGTCAGCTCTGGCACTTAGGTTGTTTGAAATAAATAATCCACTCCTTGACAGAGTGATGGTGACTTGTGGCCAATTTTGCTTTTGCAATAAAGGGGGGCTGTATCAACTAACTGGATAATTGTTTTTTTACTACCCAGGAATATTTTTAAAAGGGGAACAAGTTTCATTTAAGGAAGAGAATTAAGTGTGGACACATTGTTAATATGTGATGAAGGGATACTTAAAACAAAAAAGGATTCTGATAAACTCCCACAGAGTATTTCCAAACTGGGAGAGTGAGAATTAAGTTTCAAGTACAGTTCAGTGTAAGTAACAATAAGAAAAAGCACACTTCTACAAAAATAATTTTATTTTTACACTATGGAGTCTGAGCTGGTGTTTTAATTAGAATAGGATATTGGGCTGGTGGCAGATAACTTCCTGTAAAAGCTGGTTCTTCTGTTGATGATAAATATCCATTTGAATATTTGTTCAGATGATATAAGGCCCCCTGCCTGAGCAGGGAGTTGGACGAGAAGACCTCCAAGATCCATTCCAACTCTGTTAGTCTGTTAGATAAGAGTATCACTGGAACAGGATTGATTTTTATCATGCAACCACCACAACAAACAAAACAGAGCAGATGTAAAAATACATTATCTATTTACATATACACATACTCTCACATACAAACAAAATCTGGACAATGGAAGAAAGGTTGTAAAGTTTAGGGATTAAAAAGAGGATTAAAAACCAGCAAAAGAGAATGCTCAGCGAGGTAGAATCATTGTCTGATCTCAGTGGTCAAGCAAAGTTCTTGTCTGTTGAATCATTTACTGTCCTAATCAGTTTTGGTCAGTCTCCTACTTGACTACTCTCTCCTCTACCTCTTTAATAAAAAAACTGAAAAATCTTGGATCTGGAACAGAATCCTATAATTCCCTGTTCAATATATCACACTTATCTAATTTTCAAATTTTCAGTGGACACATTTTCAATACAATTTTGAAGTCAGCTGTGGATCTACATAAGGCCATTCACTCCATGTTTAACTATTTACTCATCTGAATATTTTGTCAAATATTTTGTTGCCCAAAAATATTTTAAGGAAGTTAGACAACAAAATAAAGTAAATAAAATGAGTCTGACAGGACTTCTTATTGACAAATGCTTACTTCTAGAAATCACTGTATTGATTCCAATATGCTTATGGATTGATTCTTAATTTGCTCTACAATCCTCCCAGATATCAATTTCACAATAATTGGTTTTAGTTTTCTGAGATTCTCTCTCTCTCTCTCTCTCTCTCTCTCTCTCTCTCTCTCTCTCTCTCAATCTCTCTCCTTTTAACCTTCTCTAAGGACCTAGTACTTCTCATTCTTCAGAAATTCTCAGGTATAATGAACAGAGGTTCAGCCAGAAATGAGTTAACTGTTTTTCTTTCAGTTCTTTCAGTTATCTGTGCTGTCATGAAGTTCTGAACTCATTCAATGACAAAATGTTTTCCTTGACTGTGTCTCAAGCTCAAACTGCAGACTTGTGTTTTTCATCAGCTCTTCAAAATGCCCAATAAAATGCATGGATTTTAGAGAAGAGTTATTGAATTTTTTTTAATGTTATCACTTGGCCATGTTCACTGAGCTACTGATGCACTATTCATGTTTTCTTTTCTTTTGAACATACTGGAGGAAGCTATTTTGCTATTCTTAGCATCCTTTCCTAGCATCAATTCATTAAGAGCTTCAATTTTCTGGCACTCTCTTTACAAATCCATGGTATTTATTGTCATTGAATGTTTGTTGTGCTCTTCCATTTTATGTGGGCCTTGGCTGAACTTCTGTGGACTTTCACTTTGAAAATAAATTGTAGTAAACTCAGTAGGACTTAGAAGTCATAAGCATTGTTGGCATATCACACAGAGTATGTTTTTATCAGAGTCAGTGGTAAGCAAAGATTTGTATTTACTAGCAATGAAAGAATTTATTTCAAATATTATTGTGGACAACAAAAGTTGTCACAGAAAATATCACAATGAAATCTGGTGTTCGTGCATTTATACGCTTGATGGAATGACCAAAGGATGTACATTATGTCTGTGTCCTGTCTTTCATTTCACATCCCATAAATCTCATGGCATGGCATCAAAAGAAACTCTTTTTCTTCAGTAATGGTGCTTTTTTCATAACTGAGGTCTTGTTCTTAAGAAATTAGAACAAAATTCTGTTTCTCATGCTGAAACCAAGAGAAGTGATCTCCCTGATTTTTCTGTCCATAATATTGACAGACAATTTCAAAAGGCCATTTATGTCTAACACTAAATGGAGCAGGGGTGTCAAACTGGATTTCTTCGAGGGGCAGATCAGCATTGTAATTCTCTGCTGGGTGGAGGAGATGGGACGGATGCCACCTGTAGTACCCTGCTGGCCAAAACAGGGCATGAGGGGACCATGTGCAACTCCCGCATGACCCATTTTCAACCTAGACAGCCTCCTGCAGCACTTTGCCACTCAAAATGGGGTACAGGCATCCGCACATGGCCCCCTCATGCCATGTTTTGGCTGCCAGAGGGGGCCAGTCCTTTGCTGTTTCCAGGCCAGTCCCATGGGCTAGGTTTAAGCCCCTTATGGTCCAGATCTGGCCCATAGGCCTTGAGTTTGACACCCCTGAAATAGAGCATTAACAGGACTTGCCAGTGTATATAGGTTTTTTGGGGAAAGAAAATAGTTTTTTAAAAATATATTTTATACCAGGAATTGTGAAGAGTTATCTGGAATTGTTTCACAAGCAAAAGGGAAAAAAAAGGTAATTTTCCTCAAGAAATAATATAGAATTAACCAAAGATGACAGGAACCCAAATCTCTAGTTTCTCACATTTGTCTTGCAAACACTTGTATCCAAGCTTTCATCTTATCTCAACATGTTTCTTATTTACATAATTTATATTAATCTATTAATGCATTATATTGTCTTTGAAAGTCTTTATGAAATGGAAATACAAGAAGCCCTACACAGGATTTTACTTTAAAATACCAGTCAGAATGAAGGAAAGCAGAAAGCAAAATTATGGATTTAGTTTGATTTTAATACATGAATGCAAAACTTTTCAAGACTCCAAAATGTTGTTTGTGATTAAATAAAGTATGATTAATGTGTTGAACTAGAACTGGGAAGTTCTCTGTTCAGATCTAGCCATGGAAGCTCACTAACTGAGGAAGTGCTATGTTCACCACCCTGATCTCATAGAATGGAACATAAGTCTATTAAATATAATAAAAATAATAATTTTGACTAATACTGTTGAAATCTGTCATTCAGCATTTGGAAAATTTTCTTCCTCTGAAAAAATTGATTCTATTGCCTAAGTAATTCAAGCAAATAACAAACCACACTGTCCAAAGCAAGCCTATTGAACAATAAGCAAGGTCCTTTTGTGGATTTTGTTGTTATTTTTAGCTGTGCTTAGATTTGCAGCCTACCAATTTATCTGCAAATCACATGGGTTTTTTTGTACATATTTGCAGTATGCAATTCCAAGAAGTCCTCCATCAACTGACATGGGATGTTTATCTGCTATTTTCTCTACCAGTTTCCTGAAGCCAATGAAAGGACCATTCCTCTTGAATGCTGGAAAGCAGTTATCATCATGCTCTAAAATTGTTGCCCCCACCAGCTGTTTTGCAAGCTACTTCCGAAATCTCTTATTCTGTAGAATAATAGGCTGTTTTTAAGATAGTTCATAGGCCCGTTGGGATCAGTTACAACATAGACAACATTCAGTTAAATGAATGTGCCCACTTGTGCTTCTCTAAGCTCTTGCAAGTCCAAGTTTCTACTAGAAGCTGTCAGTTATTAAAATGCCTTGGCAGCAGGATTTTTTTGGCTTCTGTACCATCAACATGTTTCATCATTATTTTAGTCAAGTGTACCTCATAAAATGTTATTGCTAGTCCAGAGGATAACTTCTAATTTATGCAAATGATGGTTTTAAATAAATATACATCAGTATTTTTTCTCTCTGACTGCAATTAGATAAAGTCTTAAATTTGAGCTAAGTTCCTGTTGACTTTGTTTCTGTCTGTTTTTCTCCCTCTTTCTTTTTTTTCTTTCTTTCTCTTGAAAATTTTCATTCAAGTCTTAATTAGACCCAAATCTTTCCTTTATTGAGTCCAAAAATGGCGAAGTACTGCTACAGACTCATATAAAAGTTCAGGCATTTCCAAAGTACTAGAAAACATAAAACTTTGCATCACATATGCGATACATACAATGAATTGGGGACTACTTTGCATTAGGTATTCAGGATTTTAAAAATTTCAACAGCTGTTTTCAGATTGGGCCCTTTGGGTTTAAGCTCCAATAGGGACACATTCCTTCTTGTCGTAAAAACAAAGCAGTAACATTACTGTCAAATTCTATATACTGTAGGTCTTCATTTTTGATAACTGTTTGCTAGGTTAGGAAACTATTGAAAATATATGCAGTTTCTTTCTCATGGATTTACATTCAGTGAGTTGTAATTGTCTAATTTAGACAAGGCAAATATATTCAGTGATAGCTAACTGTTCCCATCTTCATTGAGGGATGAAGTCCTAATTGTACTAATAGTTGAGATGTAAACTTAACAAAATAACACTGGATTCATAGTATTTTTTTAAAAAATACAATAATCTAAAGTTTCATCATAAGTTGGCTCCTTCACTACAAATATTTTATTGCTAATTTATTAAGGAAAAATGCATCGGCTCGAGTTCCTTTCTCTGTATGACCTGGACTTTTCCCTAAATCTGAGATAATGGACTTCTCATTATTCATCATAGCCTTTCTGGAAAGCCACACTACCTATCATCTTGTTTGCCTGTCTGCTTGTCTGCCTGTCTGTTTGTCACCTATCTATCTAGATTTTATTTGCTATCATATATCACATGCATTAAAATTTATTCAATCATAATTTTTAGTTTTTAATGTGTCATAAAATTTCATTGTTTTGCTGCCATGCTGGAATGTGGTCATCTGGTGGAATGTAAGGTAGGGAAATGATTAAATGTGTGTTGCAATGAACGTATAAAAGGGTGGAGCATATATTATGATGTTGCCTCATTTTAGCATTGTCACCTACGTTCTCAAAACATATTTACTGTTGTTTATTTAAGGCATTTAAAACAAAAAGGTCCTGGAGATGTTCTTAATTATTTGAATGAGGCAACCATTACCCTTAGATTTACAGTGTAAATGACATGACACAAAAATAAAAGGTATGGAGAGAAAGGAACAGGAAAAAACAAACACAGACCGCTGTCCTTAAATTTATCATATTTGTCAAAACAACTGTAATAAAAATGATGCACAAAATGGATACGAGCTTGCTGACAATTGGAGAGAGAGAGAGAGCTCAGTACAACTGATGTCTTTGTGGAAAAAATATCTCAGCTTTCTTCTATTCTTTTTGTTTGCAGTGCAACTCGTTAGAGAGAAGTTAAAATACAGCTGAATTCTTCATGGCATATAATAATTCTTTAAAAATAAATAACAATAGAATGAAAAACAGAATAGTCAACTTGGAGGTGGCAAAGAAAAATAAATGAGTTCCATTTGATCTGGACAGAAACCTCTTTCATTAGCTGAGATTAGCAACCAGTCAAATTCTGAATATGCGAAATTCCATTGCCTGAATCCTCTCCAAGAAAACAATGTTATTTTAAAGCCATTACAAAAAATTCAGTCTCTGAATCCTTCTGCCACCCTCCTTTATTGACCCTTTGGCAGGTTATATAGCATATGAAAAATATGTCGGGTTTTTTAGGGTGAAAGCACTTTTACCTGCCCTGACAGATTTATGATCTGACAGTGATTAATAAGAGCAATAAAACTTGACTGTCACTCTGACCCAGGAACATTGCTACAATTATTTTGTTTCCACTCACTTGTCTGGGTCTCATGCCACATAAGCATGCTACAATACCAGCTACACACTCACTTCCAAAGATCCTGGACAAATTTTTTTGGGAATATTTCAGTTCTATTCTTTTAATAACCTGAATGGTATGTGAAAAGCAGATAAAAGGGGCCTTAGTACCAGGCCTGTCTGCTCCAAATTTGATTGTAATTTGCACGAAGGTGTTTCTACTTTGTAGGAAACTCACATGCACTTAATCCGGCACAAGGCTACTGAATTCCTGGTGCAACTTTTTTAGAACTCTAGAAAGACAGGATAGATTATAGATTATATTATAGAACTATTTTTCCCACATTAGAATATATAAATCATGATGTATGGCATGAGTTTGGCACACAGTGGAGGACAGGGGAGGCTGGCATGATCCTGTGGATTTGTGAAGACTCAGTCATGACTTAGTGACTGGACAACAAAAAACAATTTCCATTTGGAATTTTAGGATTGGGTGATGAAGGTTCTTCCAAAATCACTGCTTCTAAAGATTACCCTTTCATGGAATAGTCTTATTTGCCAAAAGACTTTTAATTTTCCCTCCCCCAGCTTTGCTATTTGTGTCCCTGCTTAGTTTGCCTTTTTTTTCTTGATGGATGGATCAACCTCGAAACAAGACACTGAGTAATAGAGTCACATCATTTTTTCTTATTTAAGGAAGTATTTGGGATTCAGAAACATTTTTAGATATAAAAAGATTGCTAGAGGTATTCCTATTTATTCCCCTTTTTAAACAGTTTTTTTAGAAACTGTAAATAAGTTAAAGGGCTCTCGCAAGAACTAAGTGATATCTACAGTGCTAAAGCTGGTTGGGTATACGAACCCAGAGATACTGTATATACAAGAGAAAGTCACAACATAAAGAATACTAACACGTACTGCAATGCTGCTTAAACAGTAATAGAGAAAACTATCATTTTGTGCCAGCTGAAGTGGTACGAAGCCTGGAAAATTGGGTAAAAAATCCTTTAGTTTGTAACCCTTATATCCAGAAATATTGCCCAAAGAAGCTCACAACCAACAAAAAAAAAATGGTTAAAATGATATCCTATTAGTCAGTTTAAAAATACCAATGAAAGATAGTTTAAGAAATATAATTCTGGCAAAGAACCCTAATTATAAAGATAATGACTCAACATGCAAAGTGAACAAGTGAATATTCCTTTAGCATTTTGTGTAAGTCGTGATATAAATTTTAATTAATGGATCTCAATTTTCTCTCTCCTTCTCCCCCACCCCCATTTTCTCTCTCCCCACTTGCTCAGCACCCACATTGGTGCATGAAGATCCACTGCCATTTCTCAGCTGCTCACATCCTATTTGTTTTACTACTTATGTGCAGCACTTGTTGACTTTCATGCTTATAACACCATCACTAAATTACTAGCTGTTGTCCTGGCTATGTTCTCTGACTGATGTATTGAGGCATGACTTGAGAGATAGGCAATAGGCAATGATGGGGAGCCATGCCAGCTGTATTTCACTTTGCAGAGCTCTGTAAACCCACCACCACATCTTTCCATCCATAAAGATGAACAAATAAGCAGCTGCTCTGGTCGAAACAGCATTAGGTAGAGATCTATAGTTAGTTCTCTCAGTTATTACAACTGGCATTGGCAGCTCAGTTGCTAAACACTATGGTTGCTAAGCAAAAAAATCACATGACTATGATGGGCTTACAACCTTACTTCTTCTGGTTGTTAAAGTGAAGTGCTTAAGAATAGCATCATCTGACTATGACTTATTATTTTACTTCCATCTCTATTAACACTGCTTGTCACAAGCCTATTGAGAAGCATTCATCTGACAATCATGCAACCATGGGATGCTGCAATATGCCTTTAGAAATTGTGAGCACTCCATCATTGGAGGATTTTAAGAAGAGACTAGACAGTCACTTATCTGAAATGGTATAGGTTCTCCTGCTTGAACAGGGAGCTGGACTAGAAGACCTCCAAGGTTCCTTCCAGTCCTATTCTATTCTATTCTATTTTCTATTCTATTCTACCAGTTGTGAAGTGCTGTGATCATGTTGTGATCATGTGACTGGAATGATATGACCATCATAAATTGAAAAATTGGTTGCAAAGTTTTTGTATTAATATTGTTGTAACTTTGAACAGTTATTACATGAGGCAGTCGGTAAGCAAGGACTACCTGTACCTTCAAGTTGTCAATTCTTTGAAGCAGACTTAGTCAGGAAACAGATACCAGAAGAACTATTGGAACTCTATTGTTAAGAATATAAAAACTGGGTCTTGAAAGCCTGACAGAGATTCTTTCTCTCCTCTCTTATACTAAAGAATCAAGGTGAAATAATCCCCAGTTTCTTTCTCACCCACTACTGTCCATCTGAGTAAGTTGATGCATGCATAATATAACACTGAATTCAATATAATGTTGAATTCTTTGTTTAAGGCCATCTCTATACTAGTTCTTCATCTATCCCAAGCGATCATTCATTTCATCTTATGATAGAACCAATCATGCTGAAAATGCTGCCAGAAAAGGACAATACATTTATGATAAAGAACTAAATTGATTGGTTATAGGCAGCTATGGAAGAAGGTAAAGTTTTAACCCCATACTTATTCCCTCCTGGTTGATTAATTGGGCAGTTTTCAAGCTTGGGCTTAATGGAAAGATTAGATTCTATTCCCAAGTAAAAGCCGTATTCTGCTCAAAAAGTGTGCAATTCAAGATGGTAATCATTGTACCTAGCTGTATAAATTGTTTGTGTAACTAAGCAAAAGAATTGTTGGATTTATTTTTTCTCTTGAAACTTAGAGAAAATTGTATTAAGTTAATTAATTGAAATTAAGTTGAGGTGGTTGAATCTTTAGATCCATAGTTTTTTTGTCTGGCTCCTGTAGAGGTAAAGTATTTGTTCAACATGCTAAATTAGATTTTATTTAACCTCATACGATTCAGTCAAATTCATTGGATTTGCACAACATACTAAGCCAAAACAAATGTTTTGCAAATGACAGTGACTTCGTTCATCCATTTGTTAAACCCCAAAGAAATAAACGCACATTTTGCTGTAGCATATAGTATGAATTCAGCATGTTATGTAGGAACTTACTCCAGTCCAGTCAAAATTTAAATACTTATATCATTTCTAAAAAGTAATTCAAGGTGGCAAACGTAGAGTTGCTTCACTTTACTTTTGCAGAATGTCTTAAAAGTGCTTTTTCAAAAGGCAACTGGACTTTGTTTTCCTTGAACACATTTTGTTTCTCACCCAAGAAGCTTCTTCAATTTTGAATAGAATCTGAATAGTGGAAGATGGAAGGATCTATATTTCTTGCAATCCTTTTGTCGTTAGCACTCTTTCTGAGAGTCATTAAGGCTATTTGGAGGTTTATCTGTGCCCTCAGGATCACCTGAATAGTTCAAATGGATGTGGAACCTTCTTGGAACTGCTGAAAGGATTGTGTTGTAATATTGTCATACTTTTTCAGAACATTCTGAGAAGGATAAAGCTAAAAGAAACTGGTTTACTTAAGGCACTTCACAAATCTAGATCCAGGCTTCCCTGATCTTGACCTGGGTTTTGCAAGGATTCATTGGGGAATAAAGTTTCAACTGACAAACCTTGACTGACAGTTTTAGTCTTCTGTCAACTGAAACTTTATCTAACTGACAGATTTAGATTGCACCCTTGAGATCAAAAGGGATCGAATGCTCTGGGAAGAACATGGGGAACATTGTAATACTAAACTGGAAGGAAATAGGTCTTTCTGCATTTAGAATCAACTACTTAGATATTTTTGTTGTCAGAGATTCCAGGTTTAAAAAAAAACAGGAAGAAGATTATAAGTGATTCTTCTAATAACATGCTAATCATTAGATGATGACATTTGTTGTGGTAATTTTAAAATTTTAAAATATCATGTTTCAGGTATGTATATTCCATGTGACGTCTCACTATAAATGTATATTGTAGTAGTACAATTGGCATTTTTATTTTCAGTTACCCTCTTAATGATTCCACATATGAAATCTGTGGTTTTTATATTAAATGCGTATCAGATTAACACTTTTTATTATGTAGTTTGCCTTGATTCCAGAACTTCTTTCCTGATCAGTTACTACAAACAGTTCAAATCCCATTAATGAATATGAAATACTTTTTTTAGTATATACCATTGTGAAAGTTTTTACACTGAATCCCAGTTACTATTTTGATGTTTCTTTTATCCAGATTGGAGATTTTGCAATTGCTTTTTGATTTGACTAAACTAAAAAGTTTGCTGTTATCAACAGTGTTAATTACCTGTTTATCTCTAATATTATAATCAATAAAATAAATTCTTAATATTAATACTTACACCAATTTTGAGTATCTCTGAAATGAATCGGTTATCCATATTTTATGATATCTATTCTTTAAATGGTTTTTAGTCCATTAGGCAGCCTAATTTTTAATCTCATGGCTACTAAATTTACCAAAGGCTTCATTAAGGTTCTGGTGGCCATCATGTCTATGTGGACAATGGCTTTGGGGAAGTTGCAGCAAAGAATCAATGAAGTAGTAGTAAAATCAGACCAATAAGCCTAACATCAATACACAGGAAGATACTGGAAAAGATAATTTAAAAATAGATCTGCAACATCTAGAAACAAGTAAAGTAATAACTAGCAGTCAGCATGGGTTTGTTAAAAACAGATCAAGCCAAACCAATCTTATTTCATTATTCAACATAGTGACTAAATCAGTAGATCACAAAATACTGTGGACATAATATACTTAGATTTCAGCAAGGCATTCAACAAAGTAGACCACAATCTACTTTTTGGTAAACTAGAAAAAGTGGGATAGATAGCACCACTAGATGGACTCGCAACTGGCTGGCAAACCGTACTCACCGAGTAGTCCTTAATGGGTCTAAGTCTACATGGAGGGAAGGAAGCAATGGGGTGTCACAAGGTTCCGTCTTAGGCCCAGTAGTCTTCAATATTTTCATTAACGACTTAGATGAGGGAATAGAAGGGGAACTTACCAAATTTGCAGATGATATTAAGCTGGCAGGAATAGCTAACACCCAAGAAGATATGCTCAAGATCCAGATGGATAGGATAGGATAGAATAGAATAGAACAGAACAGAACAGAACAGAACAGAACAGAACAGAACAGAACAGAATAGAATAGAATAGAATAGAATAGAATATTGGCCAAGCGTGATTGGACACAAAAGGAATTTGTCTTCGTGTAAATAGTCCCAGTATACATAAAGAAAATTAAGAATCAAGAACCCTAATGTACAACACTTAATGATAGTCATAGGGTACAATCAACAATCAAATAATACTAGGAAACAGTCAAGTGGGAGAGGATGGGTGATAAGGAGTGGTAAGAAGATTAACAGGAATAGTTGTGCAGACTTTGTAAATAGTTGAACAGTGTTGAGGGAATTATTTGTTTAGCAGAGTGATGGCTTTTGGGAAAAAACTGTTCCTGTGTCCAGTTGTTCTGGTGTGCAGTGCTCTGTAGCGTCGTTTTGAGGGAAGGAGTTGAAACAGTTTATGTCTGGGATGTGAGGGGTCTGTAAATATTTTCACAGCCCTCGTTTTGACTCGTGCAATATATATACAAGTCCTCAGTTGAAGGCAGGTGGGTAGTAATTGTCTTTTCTGCAGTCCTAATTATCCTCTGAAGTCTGTGTCTGTGGATCTTGACAGTAGAACATTGGGCCGTATCCAACAAATGAAATTTAATGTATAGAAAAGTAAAGTCCTACACTTAGGCAAGAAAAACCAAAAGTACACATGTAGACTGGGTGAAACCAGGCTCAATAGCAGTAACTGTGATAGGGCTCTTGGACTCTTTGTGGACAACCAGCTAAATATGAGCCAGCAGTGTGCAGCAGCAGCCAAAAAAACTAATGTAATTCTAAATTGCATTAGCAGAGGAATACAATCAATATCAACTGAGGTATTAATACCACTCCATAAAGCATCAGAAAGACCACACCTAGTACTGCATCCAGTCTTGGCCACCACACTATAAAAAAGATGTTGAGACTCTAGAAAAAGTACAGAGAAGAGCAACCAGAGTGATTAGGGGACTGGAGACTAAAACATGAAGAACGGTTACAGGAACTGGGCTTGGCTAGTCTAGTAAAGAGAAGGACCAGGGGAGACATGATAGCAGTCTTCCAATATTTGAGGGGCTGCCACAAGGAGGAGGGAGTCAAGCTATTTTCTAAAGCACCTATAGGCCAGACAAGGAATAATGGATGGAAACTGAACAAGGAGAGATTTAACTTGGAAATAAGGAGAAACTTTCTGACAGTGAGAACAATTAACCAATGGAACAACTTGCCCTCGGAAGTTGCGGGAATGTCATCACTTGAGACTTTCAAGAAAAGATTGGATTGCCATCTGTCAGAAATGGTGTAGGGTCTCCTGCTTGGGCAGGGGGTTGGACTAGATGATCTACAAGACTAGATGATCTTCCAACTCTGATTATCTGTTATCTGTTAAATATGTATTTTGGATACAGATGATCCTTGGCTGGATTCTTCACATCCTAAGCTTAAAGGGTCAGGTAGACCTCTGCCTACAAACTTGGAAATGTGCCAAACAGTACCTCCCTAAAAACTTTGAAAGTTGTTGCCAGTAATGATTAACAATACTACACTAGATTAATCAAAGTTTTGACACAGTGTAAATCACCCTATAAAGATTTAAAAAGAAACACACACAATAAGAGAAAGCTTAGAGAGTTTGAAATCAGAGCAGCTGAACAAAAGACTGACTTGGCAAATACATCTTCCTTCTGTTTGCAAAATCACAGCATTTCTAGTTCAATTAAACTAAGTACTTCTAAATTTGCTTTAGATATAATAAATGCAAATCTAAATTTTATGCCATCCTTTAGATACATTTTTTCTGCTTCTGAGTTAGCAGCTATTATAATAACTACAGATAGTCCTCGACTTGCAATAGTTCATTTGATGACCATTCAAAGTTACAAAGGCACTGAAAAAAAGTGACATGATCATTTTTCACAGTTACGATTGTTGTAGCATCCCCCAGAGTCACGTGATCAAAATTCAGATGCCTGGCAACTGACTCATATTTATGATGGTTGCCATTTCCCAGCATCATGCAATCACTTTTTGTAATCTTCAGACAAGCAAAGCCAATGGGGAAGCCAGATTCATTAAACAACTGTGGCAAGAAAGGTCATAAAACGGGGCAAAACTGGTTTTAAAACATCTCACTTAACAACAGAAATTTTGTGCTCAACTTTGATCCTAAGTCACATGTTCAAAGTTGGAGAAAAACAAGATAAATTAATGCAGATTGAACTTTGCTCAGCTCCTTGAAAATGGCTTTCAGCTTGAACTGTGTAAGGGAATCTTGAAATTCTATCCTATATTTAGGTTTTGGCTAAATGGGATTTTTAAAAAAGTCTGTTGTTTTTTCCTTTAAAAACAACAATTGGGGAATACCTTTCCCAGCATCACAGATCGCACAGCTAAGTTTTATGAGTTCACCTGTTTAAATGAAAAGTGATGGGCAAAGGAAATGGAAAGCCACCCAATTTCTACAGGAGAAACTTTAAAGCAAACAACATTGCCCAAATGGGAAGGGGGGAAAATCCCCCTCCTGTATTAATAGAAGTGTCACTCAGGCATGGTAGTAAATCAGTTCCCATCACAGACTACAGAAATCTGTTTCATGGTGCATAGTTTGTGTCCTGCTATAACAAACAATTTTCTCCTGGTCAGACTGTGGCTGGAGTGCTTTTAAAAATAGGTACTGTATCACTGCTGATAGGAAGAATCAATAAACCATTTCTTGGTTAGTAAACAAGCTATTTGGCTCTGGATGCTGCTACTGGTATTAGTTCCCCTTCTGCTGCCTGATGATGCTAAAGCTGGTTATTTTCTGCTTTTGCTTTTGTTGATGTTAGACAAACCTCCCAAAACAGACTTCAGAAGTTATACATAGGGCATGTTAATTTTTAGTGTGTAGTCACTGAACAAAATATGGATGGAAAAAAAGAACTTTGACTCCAGTAAATATATAACTGGCTCCAATGGGGGAAGGTTCACATTGGGTATGGTTGCTAGATTAATAACAGATCCTGTCTCTCCTCCTCTCTGCTCATCCTACTCCCTCCCTTCCATTTTGAGTTAGAGTTGAATGTTTGTATTTTTTAATAGTATTTTATTTGTATTGTTTATCAGTGTTGTGTAATTTTATCTTTTTTATATTGTAAGCCACCCAGAGTTATCCTGTGGCAGTTAATACATTTAATTAATTAATTAATAAAAATCATTGGTCTGTTTTGAGAAAGCTCAAGCAGAACTGAGATCAAAATTATATTATTCACAATTTTCTCATTTGGAAACATCAGAAAATGCATAGTAAAAGTCCCAAGTGATTGGTAGGGAGAGAAAAAGAATGAAATATGATAGATCTCAGCCATTGGTGGGATTCAAATATTTTTACTACCGGTTCTGAGGGCATGGCTTGGTGGGCGCGGCAGGGGAAGGCTAGTGTAAAATCTCTAGTCAGAGGTGGTATTTACTGGTTTTCCAGACTACTCAAAATTTCCACTATTGGTTTTCTAGAACTGGTCAGAACCTGCTGAATACCACCTCTGTGGATGCTGACCCTGACTCCCATCTCCTCCTCTGATTCAGCTGCTGGAGGGGCAGGTGGCTGACAAGCCACAACACACCAACTCAGATCAAATGCCCATATAAGAAAGATGTACAACTTTTCAGCAGATTCTGCTGAATACCACCTCTGTTCTCAGCCCAGCAATTTGGAATGACCTTTTGACCAAAAGGGATGGGCTTTTCCTGTCTATTCTATGAAAGATGTATCCATTCTGGCTTGCTCCCCCTCAAAAAAAAAATCTTTTTTCAGATAAGATTTTCGGCAAGAAGGCAAATAGCCAACTTGCAGGTACCTGGATATTGGCATGCACTTTAGTTCTTCAGATATTTTTCCAGGGTTTTTAAAATTCAAGTTTTTTTAAAATTTGCTCCTTCAGTGTAAGTGAAGGAGACCAACCAAAGATACAAGATATTATTTCTAAATGCAAAGCTGAAATCTACCATTGAGTTACAGGTTGTCCTTTTAAATCAAACATGGAATAACAGCCCGTTAAATAAAAGATCCTCCTCTGTAATATATATTCCAGCTTTGTACATCCCAAGAATTATGATTTGGTAGTGTTCACAGTTTGTCATACATGAGTTGCATAAATCTGAACAATTATTATATTGTCGCCCAGAAGTAAAGAAGGTACTTCCAACTATTAACTCTTCATTATCATCAAGTGGTCATTCAGATGTTTGCCACCAGGGCCTGTTGGTTTTGAAAACAGTGGTGTTGAAAATATTCAGAGTCCTTCCCCAATCCCTCCTATACAGAAAATAGATTTACAATACTTAGAATTACCCAGGTATAGAGAATGATATGGGTGTGTCTGAAAATTTGTTATATAAAGCACTGATACTTTGAATGGGTTCCAATAGCTGTGCTAGCAGATGCCACAAATCGTAGTGTTATCTCTGCATTTCTAGAATGCACTTTAGGCAGACCATACAGGAGCTAAATTAATGACTGATGCTAAACCCTTAATGCCCAATATGGAAAGTCTGTCCTTTTATTCATGGTAACCTCATATATTAGAGCATTTTGTGTAACTTTTGAGAAAAAGCAATTCTCAAGTAATTAATGAGAGAAACTAGTCTGTACCAGGCCTAATGCTAATACATGTACTTCACCATTTTCTCCTATGTGTCTGGAATCTCAGTGGTTCAGGATTGCTATGGCTGTGAATTCTTTGGTTTATACTTTAATGCATTTTAGATCTTATATCTTATATCTAAACTGTCGTTACAGAGAAAACAAGTTTGTATGCAAATTGAAATTCCAACACATTCCTCATAATATAGTGATTCCATCCTATATCTCAAAAGATCATCACTTTGAAAAGCCTTATTCAAAGGGTCAGAAGAAAGTAGTTGCTGGAGCAAGAAGAAAAATGAAATGTAATATATACTTATTAAACTTATATGATTAAAAATGTATAAAAATCATTCAGTGTAAGTCTCTTTAAACTTACAACTCTTGGTGACTACATGGATCTATCCGTATACAGTAGTTTTCTTGACAATAATGAAGAGATTTCCCTTTGCATCTTTTCAGAATGGAAAACTTTTCTTCAAGTTCCCAATCTAGCCCATTTGATCTGGTTTTCCATTAATTTAATATTTTCCTCTTCTGTCACTTTGGAATTTGGTGACAATTTTGGGGAGAGAGTTGTTTAGGAGGCCACATCCATTTTAGGAAAGCATAGGTTACTTTGGAACTTCAGATTTTAATAGATCCTCTTATACAGCTACTATTCTATGAAAAGGAATTGTTTATGTGAAGTCGAAGACCTTATTTTATAACTTTTCTTGACACATTTGTTAAGTGAATCACTGAATTTGTTAAATTAGTAACATGGTTGTTGAGTCTGACTTCCCCATTGCCTTTGCTTGTCAGAAGGTTGCAAAAGGGAATCACATGACCTGACACTGCAACCATCATAAATATGAACCAGTGGTCAAGCATCCAAATGTAAATCAGGTGATTATGTGGATGATGCAATGGTCATGGGTGTGAAAAATTGTCACTTTTTTCTTCAAACTATCACTAAATGAACTTTGTAAGTCAAGAACTACTTATATATGCAGCTTTGCACAAGTAGAATTTCCACATGCATAAACTAAATACAAAGAAAGGAGCATGAATAGTACCTCCAGTTCTAATTTGCACTTTGATGGTAATAATGTTAAATTCTATTCTGTACCCAAAGGAGACTATCACCCTGTGCTGCCCACTCATCACACATACACACACACACACACACATATAGCAAGAGTTTTACAATTCAACGCCACAAAGAAGGTCCTCTGAAAATCTCCCATAGCACAGGTCTGAATGTGTTCCAAGCTCTGTACAGCAAGAATCACTGGGTAACCAAGTTCAATGGCACACACAAAACCAGAAAATCTGTCCATTAGTCAAACTGGCCAGGATGCATGGCACAAGCACACGACACAGAACTGGGTACATTGCTCCAGCAACGTTCAAGTCCTCAAGGTGGGGTAAGTTATACTGACCAACTGACCAGCATTGTGCCTGACTCCTCTCCACTCTAGGTATCCTTGGATCAGAAGGAGGTATGGATTTCACCTCCTCCTCATTGCTAATGGGTAACAGCTGCACCTGCCTCACATGGAACCTTCTGGCCAACTTATTGCAGGTATAGCTGACCATGCTCAGCCTCAGTCTTTCATCCAATGTACCCTGCTGAGGCTGCTCCACCAAACTAACATTCTCTAAGCTTTGATCCTGACCAGTACTTGGCTCCACGCTGCAAAGAGTTAATATTTGCTGTGTCTTGACAAGCAGTCATCTGGATTTTTGCAGTTCAGAGCTTGTATGCCAGACCAGTTCTGGGCCCTATTCACAGCTACAGTAAAAGAGTGGCTAATATGGAAGAAGGGAGGAAAAGAATTGTCACATCTGCTGTAAATCCTCAATTGTTCCTAACCTTGAGCCATGGCTGGTTTGGAAGTTGGCCGCCTGAGCAGTGGACTGGCACACACGTAAAAGCTAGTTTCCCTCCCTCCCACCCCTTCCAGGCTGCTTAGCCTTAAAGGTTGGGGACCACTGAGCTAACTAACATAAAGTCTTCATGTTCTGAGAAATTATGGATGTTTTTTAATGTATGGATATTTTAACTTGTTTTAAAGATTGTTTTTGCCTTATTATATTCACATGCATATATCAGATGTATATGTACAGTATATGTATGTATAGACAGAGATATCCCCTTTATTTAATAAATCATTCAGATTAATAAATCATTCATATTGCTGAAAATCAGAGTCAGGTCCTCAATGTTTTCTGAGCTTGATAGTATTTTTGCAGATGTTTTATTACCCAACTAGGCAATATCATGTGATGATGACATGTTTGCCAGAATATAATCAAACTCAGCTAGCCCCAAGGACCCTAAAGATCAACCGGAGATACAAATATTCTCTTCTATTGATATAAAATGTAAATATTCTCTTCTATTGATATAAAATAATTAAGCCTGCTTTGTGTTTGATGATTGATTGCCTTGGTTGAGTAGATAACTAAAAAGAAAGAAAGCCTATCTTTCTCAAACAAAATTCAGTATGAGCCTAGTTGTTTTCTTGCATATATTTCATTACCAAACTAGGTAACATCATCAGATCTAGTTATGATGATATTACATAGTTTGGTAATGAAACATCTGCAGGAAAAAAATCCAACTCAGAGATCACCAAGGATTCTGCGAACCCTGAGCTACAATATTCTGTTCTCTCCATAATGTGTAGCATTAAATATTTTAGTGATAAAAGACAAGAAGGTCAGATATTTTTTTATCTTGCAAATTAAATTCTTGCTTTGTACTCAATGGACTCAAAACAGCTAGGAAAGTGGGAAGAGGTGACAATGCTTTTCTTGAAATACAAGCTCCTGCCTTTCGAAACATTGATGTTTTGCAAATTTTTTTTTTTCTCACATCATTGAGCACAATGCAGTCTGTTCCCTGGCACAGTTGCTGTTTTCTCAACACCTGCTGGTAAGCAGCTCATGATATTCAATCTTATTAAACACAGTAGAACAGGTGCTCCTTAGAAAAAAGACATGGACAAATTTCATTACTGATCCCAAGAGCTTTATTTAAAGAGTCTTGTAATTTTATACTTTTTATTTCAACTCACTGGTAGATACAACAAAGAACTAATTTGTATTCAAATTTGAACATGTCAAAAATGTCAAATTTGAGGACATGTTTGCTTATTATATATCTGAGGGTGGTAGTTCTGTAACTATATATATGAGAGGGCAAACTTTTTTCTGTCAATGGTAATTTGTCTCTGGTAATCAGTCAGAGAAGTGTCAGTAGAGCTAATGTCAAAAGAGGGCAGGGGTATTAATTCTTTCCCTTGGCACCCTGTCAGACTTCTCTCAGCAAATCTTAGAACTGAGAGTGATGCAAGCCAGAATCTTGAGAATTGTTTACTACAAAACATAAAGATGCTGTTTTTTAACAACTTCAGTGCCTGCTGTGTATTAAATGCAAGCCCTATTTATATTGTTAGAAAAGTTAAAAATGATTTTCCACCTTTTTTTTTCCTGCCTACTTGGTGAAGTTCGGCAAATAAAATTGCACAGCTACCAGAGAGAAGACTGTACAGAGCACAAAACATGGTCAATTCCTATACATATTCCATAGTCCAAAACCTATCCTGTCCAAGAAAAAAAGGGCAATATAAAAGGAAATGAGTCCAAAATGTACTGACAACAAACAGCTGATGAGGGAGTAGTATGGAATCTGGATACCGATAGAACTTTCCAAGAGAGAAATTTTCATTCATGTTACAGATTTACACATTTACCCATCTTCTTGCAATTGTGTTTAAGGGATTCTTGTTCCCTGTTGAGAATGATATGATCATCATTGCCCTATTCCCCAAATCTGACTCCTACTAGAGCTGAAAATATCAATTTTATTATTTATAGATATAGATTAGAGCTGTGGTGGCACAGTGATTAGAATGCAGTACTGCAGACTATTACTGCTGACTGCCAGCAGTTTGGCAGTTTGATTCTGACCAGCTCAAGGTTGACCTCAGCCTTTCCTCCTTCTTAAGTAAGTAAAATGAAGACCCAGGTTGTTGGGGGCAATATGCTGATTCTGTAAACCACTTAGAGAGGGCTGTAAAGCACTGTGAAACAGTATATAAATAGAAGCCTGAAGATGGCAGATGAGATTCTGCTGAAACGTTGCTACAACTTTAACAGAACTACAATGACGTGGGATAATACCCGAAGGAAGCTGAACAGCACACATGTAAGTACCCGCGATAACTTAAAAAAACAAATATCTGACCTCTACGGGGAGGAAATAAACAGCCAGATCAGAAGCTATGAGAAGCTGGAAGTTAAAAGAGCAGGAATACTATGTGACCTAAAATTCCTATGCAGCTGCAGAGACAACAATGTAACACCAACCTGCTTCAAATTAACATTTCATAAGAACACAGCAGCTACCAAACGTATCCTGAAAAGGACAGAGATATCTCTACTCAGAAATGAAGTTCACAGTAAAAGATTCCAATTAGATCAGTTAAACAAAGATTTGCTAGCACTACACCTGGAATTGAGCAGCAAAATCCACCCTCTACTTTGGGATAAGATCAAACAACTTACAACTTGGAGAGCTGAAACTGAAAATACTTACAAAAATGATAAACTCTCAAAAAAATTGAAAAAATTAGAAAATGACAAGAAAATTCCCAATAACCCACAACAACACCTGAAACAACTAGTATACAACGTTTCCAACAGAGAACTCAACAAAACAGAAACAGATGTCCTATCCAAAGGATTCAATTATGCCATAGCACCCAAAAAAATCCCAACAGAATCCATCATATGTGCAGTAGAATCCAGCCTAACCAAATTAAATACAGATGAAGCTGACAGAATAAGACACCAGGTTACTCACATCTTATGCACAACGAAACCACC
>BLBF01000041.1:7015927-7036139 GCA_015471245.1 Laticauda colubrina
AGATAGATAGATAGATAGATAGATAGATAGATAGATAGATAGATAGATAGATAGATATAGATTGATAGATATATATATATTTAAGTTTTCGCGGGTACTTACATGAATGCAGTTTAGCTTCCTTTGGATATTATCCCATGTCATTGTGGTGCTTTTAAAGTTGTAGCAACGTTTCAGCAGAATCTCATCTGCCATCATCAGGCTTCTGTATTGAGTTTGTATGTGGGTCAGGCTATCACAGCCGTTAGTTTTAAATTTGAGGCTAGCCTATTGTTGTCCCAGGATGGTTTTTTCTACATCCTGATTGGTTGGGAGTCTTGGTCTGTGTTTATTGGTCTTGGAGTTTGTTTGATTGGTGTTTCTGGTTTCTTCTGTCTGTTTTGTGGCTTTGTTTGGCTGGCAACACTGTATTCCTGTGTTGGAGGCTTTCAGTGCAGCTTGACTTTGTGTAAAAGGACGGCTGTTATCTATAAGGAAGCTAGGTTTCATCTGAGTGCCTGGTTGGGGTGTGTTTGAGCTGGAGGTATCAGGGGGAGTCTGTTTGTGCCCAGGTGTTTACCTGGCTTGTCATGTGGAGATCTTTCTATTTGAGAGTGCAGGCTTCCAAATGATTGACAGTCTGGTGGAATCATCTCTTCTATTCATGCTGTCAGGTCTTTTTTCAATCTCTATGGCTTCTATGGTGATTCTGTGGTTGGGGTTTTCTATAGTGGCTAGGGTTTGGGTGCCATTGAAGTTGATGCTGTGACCTGTGGCTTTCATGTGTTGGACTAGTGAGGAGGTGTGTTCCAGTTTTTTTACTGTATTTTTGTGTTCATCTAGGCGGGAACTTATTTTTCTATTGGTCTGTCCAATGTATGTGGCCGGGCATAATGCTCTGGGAACTTCGTATAGGCCTTGGTTTTCCAGGTCAATTTTATCTTTGGGGTTTCTAAGGATGGCTGCTATTTTTTTGTCTGTTTTGAAGGCAGTTTTGATGTGATGCCTGTGTAGTATCTTACTGATTTTGTCTGTAGTACCTCTTATGTAGGGCAGGACAGCTGTTCCATAGGTCTGTTGATCTTCTAGGTCTCTATTATGTCTTTGTGTATTTTTGTGGATCAAGCTGGTGATTTTGTTTTTGTGGAAGCCGTTGGCTATCAGTACTTTAGTCAGGGTGCATAGTTCAGTCTTTATATGTGTCTTGTCTGCCAGGCGTTTGGTTCTGGTGATTAGTGTTTTGGCCACGGAGTTTATCTGTGCTGGGTGATGGTGGGATTGGGCGTTGAGGTAGTGGTTGATGTGTGTTTTCTTCTGGTATACGGTATGTCCCAGTGTGCCATCTGTTCTTTTGTAGATTAGTACATCTAGGAATGGTAGTTGTTTGTTTATTTCCATTTCCATGGTGAACTTGATTTTGGGGTGTGTGCTGTTTAGGTGTGTTCGGAAATTTTTCAGGTTTTCTTTTCCATGGGGCCAAATCACAAATGTGTCATCGATGTATCTTAGCCATAGTTTGGGCTTGTGGGTGGCATTAGCCAGGGCTCTGGATTCGAATTCTTCCATGAACAGGTTTGCAATGACGGGTGACAGTGGTGATCCCATAGAGGCTCCTTCAATTTGCTTGTAACTTTTCCTTTGTATTTGAAATATGTGTTGGTTAAGCAGTGTTCTGTTAGTTCCATGAGGTGTTTAGCTGGTTGGTATTTATTTTTGATGATTTCAAGAGTTTCTTTTATCGGGACTTGAGTGAATAGTGAAACCACGTCAAAACTTACAAGCAGATCTTCTTGTTCCACATGTAGATCTTTGATCATTTCTAAGAAGTGGTATGAGTTTTGTACATATGAAGCTGCAGTTTCAGCATGGGGCTGTAGTTGTTTTGCTTAGTGTTTAGCTAGGTTTTGTAGTGGTGCTCCTTTGGAGCTGACTATGGGTCTGAGAGGTATGCCTTCTTTGTGTATTTTTGGGAGGCCATATAGTTTGGGGCATCTGGAAGATTTTTCTCTTGCGGTGATCGTCTGTTGGATTCCTTTGCTTAAGTGGCTGATTATAATTTTCTTCTTGGTTAATTTTTCCAGATATGTGGTTGGGTCTGTGTTTATAGGTTTGTATGTGGAGTCTTGGAGTAGGTCTGTCAATTTTGTTTCATAGTCTTTTCTATCCATTACTACTGTGGCATTCCCTTTATCTGCTGGGAGTATGATTATGCTGTTATCATTTTTCAGGGTTTGTAGCGCTTTGAATTCATCTTTGTGCAAATTGCTTTTGGGTGGTTTGCTTGTGCATAGGATGTTTGTAACCTGGTGTCTTATTCTGTCAGTTTCATCTGTATTTAATTTGGTTAGGCTGGATTCTACTGCACATATGATGGATTCTGTGGGGATTTTCTTGGTTGCTATGGCATAACTGAATCCTTTGGTTAGGACATCTGTTTCTATTTTGGTGAGTTTTCTGTTGGAAACGTTATGTACTAATTGTTTCAGGTGTTGTTGTGAGTTGTTGGGGCTTTCTTGTCATGCTCTAATTTCATTAGTTTCTTCAAGAGTTTTTCATTTTTGTAAGTGGTTTCAGTTTCAGCTCTCCAAGTTGTAAGTTGATTTATCTTCTCCCAAAGTTAAGGGTGGATTTTGCTGCTCAATTCCAGGTGTAGTGCTCACAAATCTTTGTTTAACTGATCCAATTGGAATCTCTTACTGTGGACCTTGTTCCTGAGTAGAGCCATTTCCGTTCTTTTCAGGATACATTTATTAACTGCTGTGCTGTGATGAAATGTTAATTTGAAGCAGGTTGGTGTTGCATTGTTGTCTCTGCAGCTGCGTAGGAATTTCAGGTCACATAATATTCCTGCTCTTTTAACTTCCAGCTTCTCATAGGTTTTGGTCTGGCTATTTCCTCCCCGTAGAGGTCTGATATTTGTTTTTTTAAGTTTTCTTATGTAAGTACCCACGAAAACTTAAAACTTAAAACTATTAAAGTTGAGAAACACTACACCAGTGAATCAGATATTCCAATCTGGCTTTCTGCACTAAGAATGCACTGTACATTCCACTTCATATTCACCCCTCATCTTTGCAATCAACAGCATGAGTGTGTTTAGGAATCAGGTGAGAATGGGGAAAATAAAATTTATGGTTTTACTCTTGTTGAAATTGTAGATAAATAAATGATGCAATAAATTTGGTAGTGAGCCAAATTTGTTCCCCAACTTCCTGTTGATGATAGTCAGCAGTTTGTACAAAGCCTAGGAAAAATAAAGTTATTCCTGGAAGAGTTCTTGCACCACCTGATATTCCTAAAGAAAGGTGAGGTGGAATTAAGGAATAAAAAAGGATGGGGATATATTAGATAGGTAGGAGCAGAAATTATCTTAGGGTTGTAACAGTTCAATATTCAATTATTCTTTTACTTATGACCAGTTACTTAACAATGGTTTGAAGTTACAATGGATCTTGAAAAGGGAACTTATGACCCACTTCCAAAGTTATGATGATCACTGACTCCAGCAATCACATGATGGCACTTTGGTGGTCAGCATCACAGCTGAATTTACTACTGTTTGCAGTATCCCACAGTCACATGAGTGTTTTTAAGACAGCTTTGCTCAATGCTGACACTTCTGGTTTTCAGCTAAACCATGCCATAGTGAACAGTGGGTTTGCTTAACAAGAGTTTACAACTGCTGCATTCACTTTACGACAGTGATAACTTGAGCTCACATTAGCAACAGTTCAACCACCAGTCTTGCTGGTAGCTTATGTGGCAAAAAAGGTATTGCTCCAGAGTGGTATTTGTTCATTCAAACTGGATTTGGAGTGATACAACTCTATTTGAAGTGCTTGGTATTGCTTTGATTCTGAAAACATGGCCTGGAAATTATACAGGAGGAGAAACCTCACTGGAGATTGTACCATCTTGGGGAGTGGGGAAGTTGACAATGGCCAGTTGGCACCCAGTCCCTTGACAGGTGTCATGGCAGGTCAGTAATAAAATCCAAGGGAAATCATGTCCCAAGGCAGCCTCCATGGGGATGGAATAGTTCAGTTGGCTTAAAGGTTAAAGACTTGGCATGCCAATACATGTGACAAGGAGAAACCTAGACCTTGGCACCTGCCCAGACACAAAGTGACCAAGAGTTCTAGAACAGAAAGTAGATGCTAACCCCAAGTCTAACCCTAATCTCCAACTGGACAGCTATTATTTTATAGCCATAAAAAATCACTGGCAGCAAACGAGAGTGTATAATAAGCCACAATAGTACAATTCTCTCAATTTCTAAGAAAAAAGGGAGGATTCTCAGGTCACACATACAATTTCAGCCACTGTTACGCTTGGCAATCTGAGAAGTGTGTCTTCCAGAGTCTCACAGACTGAGCCTGAAGTTGAATATGTAGGACAAAGTTGTCAGGTTACAAGATAGAAAGTAGAGAAGTAGCAATATATTCAACCTTGCATGGAAGAATATAAGCTCCCATGTTGTGCAAGCTTGGAAACTCATACTACATATCTGATATTAACACAGTAGAGAAAGTCCAGAAATATTTCACAAGAAGAGTTCTCCACTCCTCTACTCATTGCAGAATACCTTATGCCACCAGACTTGAAATTCTAGACCTAGAAAACCTAAAACTACGCCGCCTTCAGTCCAATCTAAGTATAGTATATGAAATCATACATTGCAATGTCCTACCTGTCAATGAATACTTCAGCTTCAACCATAACAATACAAGAGCACATAATAGATACAAACTCAAGGTTAACCACACCAAACTTGATTGCAGGAAATATAACTTCAGCAACAGAGTTGTCAATGTCTGGAATACTCTACCTGGCTCTGTGGTTTCTTCCCCAAACCCCCAAAACTTTAACCTTAGCCTGTCTACTATTGACCTAACCCCTTTCCTAAGAGATCTGTAGGGGACATGCACAAGTGCCCAATGTGCCTACCATCCCTGTTCTATATCTTTTATTTTTCTTATATGTATCCATGTATTCATAACTATGTTTATACTTATACCTATTATCTTGTAAGCAATTGACAAATAAAATAAAATAAAAAAGACAGAGAGTAGAGAAGTAGCAATATATTCAACCTTGCATGGAAGAATATAAGCTCCCATGTTGTGCAAGCTTGGAATATAGGTGGTGCAGAAAGTAAAATGGGAAAATTGTGCCCACCTGGTTTGGCACTGTGTGAATCTGTGAGTTTATTGATATTCCACATTTCTGGTCTTCAGAAGGATGTTAATTTCTTTGCATAAAGTTTTAACAGTATTAAAAAGTTGCCAAGAGCCATGTAGTGATATAGTGTGTGTGTGTGTGTGTGTGTGCTATGACTGTAGCAACTATCTATTTAAAAAGGTATCAAATCCCTGCACCAAAACAAAACCCTTTTTTAAAAAAAGACTTGAGTGAAAGGCTTGTTGAGCACTGGAATCCCACCCTCCTTTCTTAGTAAACAAGTTAAAGGTTTTGTATGAGCTGCAAAGCTGGCAATAAAGCTAAAAGGCCCAAGAACCAGTTCACCTCCTTGATAATTTGGTGGGATTTGTTACTAGGAATAAATACATTCTACTTTGAAAGGATCCTTCTGATGCCCTCAGAAAAGACTCAGATAATTCAAAAGAAAGAAAATCAAAAACACATTTCTCTAATTTAGCAAACAAGCTGTTAGCAGCACTGCTCAAATACAGCTTAGTCCTGCTTAGTAGATATAACAGAAACTGAATTAAATTACTGTAATTCATTCTAATATAGCCTTTAGATAAAAGTATAATATGTTGTGAATGTCTGTGAAGATTCTCGGTCATCCAAGTCATGGTTGTCCCAAAGGTGCTTTTTCAAAGGCAACTGAATTTTATTTTTCCTTGCAGAAGTTTCACTTCTCATCCAAGAAGCTTCTTCAGAACTCTTTGCAACATCCTAGAATCATATGTCTGTTTTACAACAGCTTTGCTGAAAACTGACACTTCTCATTTTCAGCAAAACCATGCCATAGCAAAACAATGGTTTGAAGGAAAACTGACGATAATTTTTGGATGAGAAGTGAAACATCTTCAAGAAAAAACAAAGTCCCATTGAAAAAGTGCCTTTGTTTATCTTGTGAAAAAATATAATTCATAATGCCCAGGAAAATTGATAGCTTATTCACAAAACCATAAAGCCATACTCTGCTTTTAAACTTTCAATAATATGCATATCAAAGTCAGTTAAATATTCATTCTCTTGCTTCATCCAAGTCAGATTATAGGTCTCTGAGTTCTAAATATTAAAATGGTAATGGTAAGAGGTTTATCGAATAGTCATAAGACCTTATCAATAACATAACATAAATATATAACAAGACAAAATACAGATGTTAGATATGTTTTTATTACTATATTTTTATATATCTAACTTATCTGTATTTTGTCTTGTTATATATTTATGTTATGTTATTGATAAGGTCTTATGACTATTCAATAAACCTCTTACCATTACCTTAAATCTTAAAAGAAAATGTGCCTTCTGTACCATTTTAAAAGTTCAAAAATATTTTTGTAAAGACTGGGCATGCCAAGCAGTGATGCTTCCTCTCTATAGGCATCATTTCTTAAGATCTAAACATATTGGATCTTTTGCATATAGGCTTCAAAATTTGACTTCAGATTAGCCTTTCTACGGTTATCAATTCCAGATGTAAATTGTAAGTGGGAATGACTGTTGTATAAGGAATGCTACCAGTGTTTTCTTCTCTTCCACTTTCTATTGCTATAAGTTACATGACTTTGCTTTTAGCAATTACTGTCAGAAGCAGGAGAAAACATAATAAAGAAATACTTGTACCACTTGTCTTTCCATAGTACAAAGCTACCGTATCCATCTTGTTTAATCTCATTTTTAACAGTCAGGCTCCAAAAGGATTGTAAAGTATAATTGTGGTGTACCACCATGACAGAAAAACTAGTCTCCTTGCACATTGGTCACATCTTTTTAGTAAAGGCTAAAGAGGAAATACACTGTCTGGACATATGTGAGACAAAAATATGATTATTTTTTTTTGAGTCTCAGCTCATTTTTCTTATCTGGAAATATTTCAGATAATGTATATGAATCCCTTAACCAATTCTATTATTGAAAAAGTGTTCAACTAACACTTAACCAAGTAATTATTAATTTCATTAAGTTTAGAGGGGGTGTTTTAAACATGAACATGTAAAATTTCAAGGATACACAATATCAGCAATGTCAGCAGTGGGATGCTTCTGTCTCGTGGTATCGAGCAAATACTCTTTTCAGCACCATCCATTATCTGTGTATGGAATATCACACTGTTGGCATTGACTCAGCACAGCCTAAGTTCAGAGCTAAAAGAAAACCTGACGGCTTCTGAATTATTTGGAAAGACTCCAGAACAAAAAGCAGAAAACACCTCAGATGGATTTGCTCTCTGTTGTACAAGTTGTATATGGCTTTGAATGTCTGGATAAGTCTATAGCACACTCCTAGCAATCCAAGATGACAGGGGTACAATTCTGTGTTTTAAATGAAATGATCCTTTGATAGCCAAATATTGTACCTGTTGAAGCTTGTGGATATGATAAACTGTAACCTATCTTCTTTTTTCCGTGTAAGCAAGAAAATCTATAATACACATATTAGGAGTGATGAAACCAATCACTGTTTGTATCATACATAGACAGAATAACTGTTATACTACATACAGCATTGGCTTTGAAGAGCTAACCTGTTAAACATAGTTGGCCTTCACACTAATCCTATGCAATCCAAGACATGCAGTGTGTCATTCTAAAACATCCAACCACGGGTGGGATTCAAAAATCCCAACAATCGGTTCTCTGCCTAGTGGCTGGGTGGGCATGGGCTACTGGAAATTCCAGGAAGGCCATTTTTTGCCTTCCCCAGAGTCCAGAGGCTTCCCTCGGGGAGGATGAAAATGGCCTCCCCTGAGTTCCAGAGGTCATCCAGAAGCTGGAAACATGCTTGTTTCCAGACTTCCGGAACTTCTGGGAGGACCGGTTTTTATCCTCCCGGAGCCTGTGCTCCGGGAGACAAAAACTTACCTGCACTCAAAATGGGTCAAATGGAGACTCGTGGGAAGAGCGGGGTGGAGTGGGCAGGGCCAGCTGGTTTGTTCAACTACCAGTTCAATGAACCAAATGTAAATTTAACATCCAGTTCACCCAAACTGGCCTGAACCAGATGAATCCCTGACTACAACTCTATTTCAGTCTGCTCCTTTAGACTGATTTTCATATTGCTGTGTTATGCCCTTCCCCATCAGCAACTGACAAAATGCTGTAGTTCAGATGTATTAAAACAATAGCTTACTAAAAATACTAGAAATATTAAACAATCAATTTTGTATTGTTAATTTCCCCAATTTGTTCAGATTGGATCAAATCTTGTGGTTTGGGCCTAGGATGATTGGCGGGGTAGCATGTACTATATTTTGGAATGAGGAAAGAAGGAAATTATGTTGTAAACTGCCCAGAGTCACTTAAGTAAGAGGAGGGAGGGAGGGAGGGAGGGAGGGAGGGAGGGAAGGAAGGAAGGAAGGAAGGAAGGAAGGAAGGAAGGAAGGAAGGAACCCATTGAAGAACAGGAAAATTATACATGGAGGTACTTGTTTCTAGTAAGTAACAACAGAAAGGGTTACAGACTGTGTGCTATTTTTACTTTCGAATGATCATTGTAGATACAAAATGTTGAAATAAATAAATCTGTAGTCCAGCAGTCTTAAGACTGCTGTTTTTGCAGTCTTATGATCCTTAAAGATAAAATCATCTAGAAGCTTAGCTTATTTCAACAACTATACAGTCATGCTGATTTTACTTCCTTGGCACTAATTTGTAAGCTTTCAAAATATTTTTTAATTTGCAATCTTATTGCTTAAATTTGCTGGTAGTCTACTTACTATATACCCAACAAATTGAAAAGCTTGCACAATCTTTCTTTTGGTAACTAAGAGTTTCAAGAAATTTTATTATTGCTTAGATTTGTACACCACCTGATTCCCAACAACTCTCTGATTTCTGAAACTAAAGTTATAAACATTTGCTATATGCTACCATTTTTTCTAGTTCTGGAAGCATATTTTAATTAAAATGTCTCATGCTACCTGTATTCCTTAGGATGCAAACAATAAATTCAGACCTCAAGAGTTATTAAAGAAGGTAATACTTTTGCTGGAGGTTTGAGAAGATAATGGTACCTCTGCTGAATTAAATTAGCAAATCACAATGTAATATTGATTGGGGGGCACTCTTGAGTTTTAGAATATGGAATAACAAGAGTTGAAAGAGACCTTGGAGATCTTTCAGATCAAGCAGGAAAGTCTATAACATTTCAAACAAATGGTTGTCCAATCTCATCTTAAAAACCATTCACTGTTGGAGCACCACAACTTCTGGAGGCAAGCCGTCCCACGGAATAACTATTGTAACTGTTAGACAATTTCTCCTTAGTTCTAGGTTGGTTCTTTCCTTAATTAGTTTCCATCCATGGCTTCTTGTTTTGTCTTCAAGTGCTTTGGAAAACAGATTGATATTTGTAGCAGTCCTTTAGATATTGGAACACTGCTATCATGTCACCCCTCATCCTTCTTTTCATTAAACTAGGCATACCCGGCATACTTAAGCTAAGTTCCTGCAAACCGTTCTTCATATGTTTTTGCCTCCAGTCCTCTAATCTTCTTTGTTGCTCTTTTCTGCACTCTTTCTAGAGGCTCAGGTGTCAATTTGACCTTGACCTCAAACAAGGATAATTGGAATCTGACAGCTTTCAAAAAAGGAAAGTACAGTAATGGAGATGGGGTGCTGCTCTTAAATCAACTAAGTGGCGATAGAATGGTAAGAACAATTTCCTTCAGTAATAGGTTGAGGTGTGTAAGTTGGAAGTATAGCTGAGCATAAATTGAATTCTTCACCCCCCAGCCTCAAAAAAAATAGCCTAGTGAAATGTTGTTGTTAGGAGAAGAGGAGCTGGTCAGATAAGGCAAAGGAAAGGATAAACAAGAGAAGGTGGTATTTCAGGACATTGCCCAGAGGTACGGACCAAGGCTCTCCAGCAACTGAAATGTTTGATCCACCATTATGCTCTACTGCAATATGTAGATGTATATCTTATTCAGACTCAACTAACCAGTAATCTAAACACATTTTCAATAAAAAGGAAAATGCCCAACCTCAGGGAGAAATTGGCCTCTGAAGTGGCCAATTGGTGCTTTGTTTAAAAATATGTGTGTTTAATTGTTTACAATCCTCTGTCCCCTAAATAAATCTTGACTAAAGTGGAAGATTTACAGTAGAAAGAACCACCAATCTTTCACTTACATATCTTATTTCATAAGACCAAGAGAAGTATATTTCCATGTCTTCGACTTTTTAAAAACATTGCACAGAAAAACTCCAATTTGATCCATGATTTCTGCATCTTGGGAAGATAGTAGAATCTTCCAATCCCATCCCACTGCAAATCCACAAGAGTGATTGGTCAGTGTTTCCTTTGTTGATGGATGAGTTTGGGTGGATGGAAGAAGGGTGGCAAAGAATCCTGTTAATCAGTGATGGCATCTCAGTTTATATCATCATATTTTCCTCCCAATTGAGGTACAAGAGGAAAGCTGCTAAGTGGATGAGCACATAGATTGGTCTTAGAATAGCAGTTTTTTTTTTTAATCTAGAAAACATCATGCTACATAGTTGTAGATGCCTTCTGGATGTTACACACTTTATATCATCAGCCAACATTGGCTATGATAAAGGATTATTTGAGGTGCAGTTTGAAATATCTAGAGGCTCCAGGTTGATGAATCTTCTGTTACATTATTTTAACATTGTAAAATTTTCAGTCAGGTCAAAGGAGCCATTGCTAAGTAATCAGACAATTTCAGGATGCTTCAGACCAGTACTCTTAGTAAGGTAAATCATCCAGGATAATTGATTTTCACCCACTGTCACTTCTCATTTTCATGGACATTCTTCCATTTTATCCTGGGGCTAAAAATAATTAAAAATCATTGGGTTTGGGTGAGTCAAGGCAAGAAGGAAGTCCTCCTGCTTTGAAAAAGGAAATCTGATCCCTGTTGTGTGCAGCTGGTGAGAGCCTATCATTCATGAGCACAGCATGTGCAAAAACTTTTTTCTCACACTTCCTGGAACATCTATGGCTAAAGAAACGCATCTTTTTATTCAATCTATATTACTTATATGCCTGATGCTCACTGCGATATTTTTGTTTCTCTGTGCACCTGATTTAGTCAAATGTTAGACCAGTATCCTGTCCTAAGTGCAGAGGTATTCCTCTCTGATCCTGGCACCAACATTATTTTTCAGACAGGCCATGTGTGACAGTGTTCTGATAAAAGAATCAGTCCAGCTTATATGAATTCCAGCTTCTGCTAAATGACAATTGTGTGTAATCAAAGAACCTCAACTACAAAGTTTTTATGTCCAGGTTTAGGTGATCTCTTCCCTTTCTTTACTGCTCTTGGAATTTGAAGAAGTTTTCTTTAAGAAGCAATAGAATTCAGACAGAAAGGATGTAAAAGTCTCTTTCTGCTAGCCTCATTCTTGTCATTTCTTTAAATAAAAGTCATTAATTATTTGAGGCATTCATTTAGTATTTTAAATATAGGTCTCATCATCTAAAAATATAAATGTGACAACCACATTATAGAAAATATATCTTTGATGAAAATCAATCCATCAGAGAGCTTGGAAGTGCTAGGATCTTCATCAGATATATATACTCAGTTAGAAATGTGGATTTGTTGCTAAGCTGTATAGAAAAATGGAATGTAGAGTGTCCATGATTCTGACTTTTGGATTTATTTATTTTTATTCATTATTTCAGTTAATATCTTCCAAGAGCAAAACATTAGCATCCATATTCCTCTCTTCCTTAATTTTTCCCCATAGCAATTCTATGAGGTAAATTAGGAAGAGAAGTAAGGAGTAACCCAAAGTCACCTAGCGCGCTTTGGTGTCTGATTCAACTTTCTTTGTGAAGAGTACTTAATGGCCTTACCATCTACACTCCAATTTCATAGCAATCTTCAATTCTAAAGACAGACTGTGGAAAAAAATCTCATGTTCTCTTTCTTTACACATCAGAATTAGTACTCTGGAAGGTAGTTCCTTTGAAGATCTTGATCTCAGGGAATCCAAAGCATCACCACTGCTTTCAATAAGAATGTTTTTATAGATATTGAGAGAGAAATGTTCATAGACATCTATGCAAATGTGATCTTTGTGACAGTAATTTATAATTTTAGAATCCATGAGGGATTTTTTGCTTTAAAAGTACTGGATAGCTTTATATATTCTTTAAACATCTAGAACTTTGTTATCAGCATCATCATAATCTATTTGAGGAAACTGTTTCCTTCTTGATTAAAGCAATAGTATAATACAAATATCCAGACTTTACTAAAATGAAACTTAATATGCTGCCAAATACAAATCATTACTTTATTTTTAGAAAACATCAGCCTAGTCAATGTCTAATATCAGATGCCAAAATAAATCCAGAGTGTTATCCAGAACATAAAAAATCCAGATCCTGTTGGATCTTAAGTATGGATGTCAGAATCAGAATATCAAAATATCAGAATATTCATCCAATATCCTAAATCATAACTTTCACAACAGAAATGTGCACAGTTCTCTAATAAATTGAATGTTGAGCTGGATAGACCATTTGCCTAATCCAGCACAGGACTTCCTATATAAAGAAAATACACCCAAATTTTAAAGAGATGCATAACTTTTTGAATGTGTTCAAATTTCATGCATGACATTTCTTGAGCTAGATCATAGCTATTTTCAAGCTTCTGCCTGCTGTGTTGTCAATCACTGCATTTCTTAAAAAGATCTATCAATATCAGATAAATGTGTGTCTCTTTGAAATAAACAACATGTATCTGCTTTCAGATACATTAAGTACAAATGTGTTACTGAGCTGCTAGAGGCAAAACAATACGTATGTGTGAGATGTGACCTTTTGTGAAGCAATCCCAGGAGAGGATGCAGTCACACAATCATACACCAACACATATCAACTTAATACAAGAATATAATGCAGGTCCTTGGTTTTAAAATAGTAAAGCACATTGGACCTTTGAATTCTGGGTCATTTTACTCTAGCATATCTTTATTGGACATAGCTTAAACAATACCAGGACAACAATATTACACAATGAAATCAAATAACATAATTCCATACTTAATATACTAGAAACATACTATATATTTGCTAAATATTTCCATATATTCATAAAATATGCTTAATTCCTGAATGTTTGTGATTCTGTTCTTGTACATATGACTATAGGAAGATTCTCATCTGACCACTGTAAGAGTATAACAAAAAAATGGTAAGCCACATTTCATTCCAATGAAAAAATATTAAATGAAAATACTCAGTCTCACATATAGACAACTTTGATATTGGATCCTACACCCCAAAATGCTGGTGAGACCATGTAACATTGCCAGAACCAAAACTAAACGAAAAATCTGTAGGCTTTCTTGTTTTCCCTCTGCAATATGAAAGAAACACAATGATCTATACTGGAAAAGATTAGTAATTCCTTCAAAGGACAATTTGACCTTTCATGTTGCACTCTGATAAGGTGATTCTCTTTCTATGTATCACACAAACAAAAGTGACAGAGATAAGAGGCATGAGAAGAGCACAATGAGAGAGAAAAACATAGTATGTTGAATTGGAACCCTTAAAAGCTGAATTAGATTTGTAAACTGAGAGACCTCAGGTTTGGTCTATGTCTCAAAGGAATTTATACGATTCTCTATTGCTGGAAGTTGTTTTCTGGGATTTTGGGATGAGATGCCATGAGGATTCTCAACTCTATTGCTCTTTTTACTCAAGTATTAAAATTGTCAATACCCACGAACATTGTCTGGATTCAATAATGGGCCGGATGAGGTGAGCATAATGAAATTAAACCCAGACGACACAAAAGTCAGCAGGAAGCTGATAAGGAGATTAGAGTTCAAATAATTATAGAAATGATAGTTTCCCCTAAAAAGCTCATAGCTGAGGAGTTGTGCTTGAGGAGAATTATTTTTGAGTAGCAGCATCCAGTATGCTCTCACTTCACACTATTCTTATAAAGTCTGCACCGGCAGCTAATTGTTTTCCAAAACTTACTACAATAGGAAAGAAGAACACTAGAAGCTATATCTCTGTAGCCATCCATTTATTATTGTTGCCAAGAAGTCACTATAAATGTGTTGCCTTTCTGCTAGGCAATAACTACGACACCTCCGTTGCTATTATTCTTTAAAAGCATTCTGCATTATTATTTGATTTTTAAAAAAGTTTTATGACAAATGAAAACAATCAAGCTTAATGTTTTCCCATTACCAGTCGACAGGAGAGTACCTTGTATAAACTCCTTAGACAGATCTTAGCCTCCATCCCTATCAACAGCACTAAGTTTTTAATTAAATACACACACACACACATATATATGTCCATGTGCAGCTGCATAGTCCCTTAATGAGGTGTTACAGCTCAAGCCACACAGGCAATATTAACTGCCTTTCCAATGCTGGCTAAGCTAATAATTTCATATCCTCATACTTATCTGAGCAGCTGAGATGTTTTGCATTTTTAAAATCTAACTGTTGAGCTGAAATTAATGAGGGGGAAAAGAAGGACTCCAAACAAACCATGGAGTGACAGATTAGTTCTACTGCACAGCGACAAGAAGACTTGTCATGGACACAGCCACTGACCTTTATTGAAACAGAACTGTATGTAACAGATAAGAATATTTAACAACCATTAATGTCATAGTAGACAACATGGGCCAAACTGACTCTATTGAAAATTCCACAGGAAATTGCTCAGCCAGAAATGTCAGCCTTCTCCTCGTGTCAGAACCCTGGCTATGATTCTAGAATTAATGGGGCAAGGGTAGCAAAGAAATTTTGTGACTGAATAAAATGTCTACTTACTAAACTGGGCCTGTTTATTTCAAAATGTCACTCAAAACTTCACATCAGGTTGGCAATTAAGCCTGAAGATAGAGTGAAGTCAATTATCTCCAGTGTTAAATGTAGGACAAGTACTGTATGATTCACCTCTCTTCTTTTTGTGGCTCTTTCACAAGAAAAATTAGCATTTTGCATTTATGATAGCTCTCTGTAGGATTCACCCACTGTGTCCATTCACTTTAGCAAGCTGAAAAATCCTTGTCTAAGCTGAATTTGTTGCTCTTCTAATTAGAAGCAGTTCTTTAGCCATATATCCTCCATGTGTGGAGTTTCGAGAAATTGGAACTCTTTTAATAGGAAAAGAGCAGGTATATTGGATTTTGGTGGCTTCGTTGAAAAAAAAAAATCTACTGACAAAAAGTGTGAAAGGAGAAGATGTTAGAGTATGTATGTACAATTAGCATTCATTCCAAAGCTGCTTTCAATATCATTTGTTGACTGAAAGATAAGAGTATGAATCCGGTTAAAACAAAAAAACAAAGTTCCTTCCTAGCTGTACAATCCAACTAGCCCTGAAGCCATTTGGTGGGATTCAAATTTTTTTACTACTGGTTCTGTGGGTGTGGTTTGGTGGGTATGGCAGGGGAAGGAGACTGTAAAATCTCCAGTCAGAGGTGTTATTTGCAGGTTCTTGGAACTACTCAAAATTTCTACTACTGGTTCTCCAGATCTGGTCAGAACTTGCTGAATACCACTTCTGTTCCCAAGCTTCAAATATGGCTATATGATAGCACTATAACCAAACAAACGTTTCCAGTTTCATCTTACAAATCTATTTGTCATCTACCAGAGTTAAATTGTTTTACCACCCTTTTTCTTTTCCCCCCAAAAAATCTGAATTTTGTAGTTTTGAAGGCATGACTCGCAGGTCCAGCTATTGCTTTTCATTGTGAACTAGAGATAATGAAAAGTGTTTCAAACTAAAAACTCCTGATAATTCTATGAGTACATTTTTGTAGTTTTCTTGGCAATATTAAAGAAACGGTGTGACATTGCTTCTTTTGTATTTTTTTTCTTTTATTTCTTAATCTAATTTATAGCTGTAATATTTCTTTGGGGCTTCTCATCCTCTTTAGTTTTTCAAATTCAGCCAAATGACCAAAGGATCTTGTTTAGGATCTTAGTGGGAGATTCTCTGAATGGAAATTAGTCCCATAAATCTCAAGTTATTAACATTAAGAGCCCTGGTGGCATAGTGGTTAGAATGCAATATTGCAGGCTAACTCTGCTCACTGCCAGGAGTTTGATTCTAACCAGCTCAAGGTTGATCCAGTCTTCCATCCTTTTGAGGGCAATAAAATAAGGACCAAGATGCTGACATTTGTAAACAACTCAAGAGAGTGCTGTAAAGCACTCTGAAGTTATATATAAGTTTAAATGCTATTGCAATTAACATGTTTCTAGCTTTTAGCCTCTTAGATTTTCAGAATGCAACCTATGTGGTTGATTGAGGAATGAAATTATACTGAAAGTTTTATTATCTTACCACTTTGCTAGAATATATTCAAACAAAGAAATATATTTATATCCTACCTATATAGCTTTTATAAATAACTCAAGGGGGCAAACAGACCTAATGTTCCTTTCTCCTAAAGAATCTGAGCATATCAGTGCAATTTCATTTCTCTTAGCTGAATCTTTGTCCCTCACTTTTCCCTTCTCCTTCCCTATTACATTATGCAAGGCAAATTGTTGAAAGCTCTCTCTTTGAATTCCATGGGGAAATTGAGTTTGCTCCCCAGAGAACTAATTGGATTGGAAAACACATGCCTATTTTTATAGTCAGCAGAAATCTCTTTGCAGCTCACCTCAAGTTTCTTGACTGGAACTAATATAAACTGCAGAGTAAATGAATTACTTCTTTCAATGTAAGGCACTCCTATCTTCGTTCTGTTGTGCAGCTGCCAGCTATTAATACTCAACCAGAGTTAATAGACCTAATGTCACCACCAAAGTTTATCCAGTACTTTCAGTGGATAGGCGACAGAAATCTAATCTGTCCCAGCTGGCTGATCATCCTGGTCCTGTTTGCCATGACATTTTCAAAATATTTGGCAGTATTTAAGTGGCTATGAAGGGAGACTAGAAAAAAAAGCTATAAAGCAGATGCTTTTGTGTGTGAAGGGAAGCATAAGAGGAACATATCTAGTCCTTGTCATTTATGAGTTTATTCATCCATAAACCTGAGTTATACTATTTTTTTCTCCCACACCATTGTAATATATTTTCATAAACAATGTGAAAATCCTCATTTAAATGTATGTTTTTGAAAGTTTTCTTTTAAACATACACCTCAAAATACAATTTGATCATTTTTTAAACCTACAATACCCTTCAATAATTCATTTTTCAAATATCCAATTGCTGCTGGATAATTGCAGTTTCAATTCATGCATAAGTTACTTTTCAGAATTGTCAAAAATCAAATGCTAGTTCTGATTTCAATTCATACAGCCTCAAAAGATCAAAAAGCAGTTATTGAAATAAACTCTTTCTGAAAGAACAGTGGGAACCACTATTAGCAACAAGCCAATGGTTTGACTCAACAATGTACTTATTAAGGCTGTGTTTAAAAAATGTTATTCATATGAAGTTGAAGATATGTTGTTTCTCTTACATTACAGTGACATGCCTTGAGTCAGATAACTGAAGTTTTCATGTCTAATTCTACTCTTGCATTTTTTTTTCCTGTTATTACAATGTGATTACAACAGGGCTGTCAAACTCCCAGTCCACAGGCCAGATGCGTCACATGCTGGCCATGCCCATGCCCAGTTTAGCGAAGGTGGGAAGTCCCAATATATCACATGATGCTGCTGTGATGATACGAGTTTGACATTCCTGGATTACACTTTAGGCATTTTTTTTTTCAAAATTGTAAGATGAAAGCACTAACGTCATGCAATCAATCTGACCATGGGTTCCTGCTCTAGCTGGGATTTTCTATTTTGGCCATAAATTGAAAATTCTTAATCTAATTCTAGATTCCCATTAGGGCTACCAATTTACCTTCAGACATCTCTCTTGATGGCGACCAATCTGCTTCTGCATATACTTTTTACTTTATTGATTTATTTTTTTTAAAGGAAACTGGCATGCTACAAGTAAAGTGCTAGCCTCCAAATGAGTGACTCCTGCCCATGATGTGCACATACCCCCCAAATGGGGAAATCATACTGAGATAGTAAGGTAGAAATAGGATGGGAAATTGCATTCTGTATCTTAGTCTTTGTAATCAGTTATATCCCTCATGTGAGTTATTTTATGGATCAGAAAGCAATAGCAATAGCACTTAGACTTATATACTGCTTTACAGTGTTTTACAGCCCTCTCTAAGCCCTCTAATTGCCATGCTGGAAATGTGCAGACAGCTTGTTCTCCAGTTGTATTCATCAGACCCACAAAATGGTTACCTATGGTCTAACTGAATATACATATATCTTGGCAAAGGATTTAACTTCCTGAAAGAAAAAGGGTAACTCTCATGGTTTTCTTCAATCAATGAATCAGAATAGAGCTAGGAGGGACCTTGGAGGTCTTCTAGTCCAGCCCCTGCTCAAGCAGAAAAACCTATACTATTTCAGACAGTCTCTTCTTAAAAACTCCCAGTGATGAAGCATCCACAACTTCAGAAGGCAAGCTGCTCCACTGGTTAACTGTTCTCACTGTTAGGAAGTTCCTCTTAATTCCAGGTTGCTTCTCTCCTTGATTAGTTTCCATCCATTGTTTCTTGTCCTGCCCTCTGGTGCTTCGGAAAATAAGCTGAACCCCTCCACCTTGTGGCAGCATCTCAAATACTGGAATACTGCTATCATGCCCTCCCTGGTCATTCCATGTTTTAGTCTCCAGGTTTTTAATCATCTTAGTTGTTCTTCTTTGCACTTTTTCCAAAGTCTCAACATCTTTTTTTGTAATGTGGCAAATAAATAAATAAATAATATAAACCAAATTTCCGTGTGTGTGTGTGTGTGTGTGTGTGTGTGTGTGTATACATATATATATGTGTGTGCTGTTTAGCTTCCTTCGGGTATTATCCCACGTCATTGTAGTTCTGTTAAAGTTGTAGCAACGAAGGAAGCTAAACAGCACACATGTAAGTACCCGCGAAAACCTAAGAAAACAAATATATATATATATATATATATATATATATATATATATATATATATATGGATCTTTGGTTATTCGGGTTTTCTCCCGCGTAGAATTGGAAGTATCTAGGCAACGTTTCGATGAAGTCTTCAGCCTTGTTTCTTTAGCTCTGTGCTTCTCAGAGTAATGTGAGCTTGCAGCTGCTTCTTCCTTTTAACTGCTAGTGGGGGTGTGACTTGATTGGGTGGGGTTTTGGCTGTGTTCTGATTGGTAGGGGGTGTGTTCTGCTTAGGTGGGGGCTTGGTTGTGCTCAGGTTAGTCTTAGTTGCTGGGGGATTTGAGCTGGTGAGCTGTGATCTTGTTGTTTGGCTTCGTGTTCGTGGTCGTGCCACATCTTCATGGTGGGTGTCAGTTTGCTTCTTGTATGGGTCAGAGGGGTTTGAAGCGGGTAGTGGTGCAGCTGCAGTTTGGTTTCTGGTTCGTGGTCGTGTCTCCTCTTCTGTGTGGGTGTGAGTCTTTTTTCTGTGTGGAAGTGTGGTGGTAGCATCTTGTGTGGCACTTGTGGGTGTGGGTCTGGTGTCATTCTTCATGTTAGTTACTCGTTTATTAATGAGGGCAGGTTTCCAAATGGTTGGTAGGCGGGAGGTATCATCTCGTCTATTCATGCTGTGTGGGCGTTTCTCTATTTCTATGGCTTCTCTGATTATTCTATTGTTGAAGTGTTCGGTTTTGGCGATAGTTCTGGTATTTTTAAAGTCAATTTCATGTCCTGTGGCTTTGAGGTGTTGGACCAGGGAAGAGGTCAGTTCTTCTTTTTTGATTGAGTGTTTGTGTTCTTCAATGCGTGCACTAATTCTTCTGTTAGTTTGTCCTATGTATGTGGTGGGGCAGGCAGTGCAAGGGATTTCGTATATTTTTCGTATATTTTTCGTATATTTTTCGTACTCTGAGAAGCACAGAGCTGAAGAAACAAGCCTGAAGATGATGAATGAGACTTCATCGAAACGTTGCCTAGATACTTCCAATTCTACGCGGGAGAAAACCCGAATAACCAAAGATCCACATACAAATACCCGCGAAAACCTCAGAAAACAAATATATATATATATATATAT